>ML421999.1:3521-64633 GCA_005239525.1 Nicotiana knightiana | reverse complement strand
TACCCCGGATTATATTTGCAGCGCCCGTTTAGTCTTTCTATAAGACATAGTTAAGCGTGATCAGACACCGTAAGGAATTGTTTGATACAAAGAAACCTTGTAGGATGTAGTGGATTGCTCGAGGACTAGCAATGATTTAAGTATGGGGTGTTGATAATAGGCTAAATTCACATAGTTTAGCGTATATTTATACTCTAACTTAATGATGCTTCACGGTCTTAAGTGTGTTAAATGATGATAAATTAGCTCTAATGGTGATTTTTGTGCTTCACAGGAGTACAATAAGCTATTGAGGACTTATGACGGTGATCCAAGCGAATTTGAAGAATAACATGCCATGGGGTAATTTTGGGGTGATTTGAAGGCTGGAGATTTAGCGAGGCAGTAAGAAATCCCATTAGCGCGGGCTGTAGCGCGTCCGTGCTAGTCCAGCTTTCCGAAGGCAGTGTATAACCCAACTAGCGCGGGCATTAGCGCGTGACTACTGCTCCCGCGCTAGTCCAGATGCGGAAAATAGAAGCTGGAGGATGTTTTTGGAAGTTCAAGGCCAGTCCACAGAAACTATAAAAGGTTCAATTTTGCCCAAGAGAAATTTTTTATCAAGGTTTAGAGTTTAGAACAAGAAAAGCAAGGGCAAGAGGCAAGGAGGCAATTGGGAATCAATCCATATCTCCTTCTTTTGTGCTTTTACCTTTGCTTATGAATTCTTTTGTAGTTCTTATCATTATTATTAGTAGCTAACTTTTTTAATCTAAGGTTTTGGTGGAAGCCGTTGGGAATGACTTTATTGTGATATTAATATAGTTTTGGTTGGTTGTTAATCTCTATTTGTTCAATTACATTCTTGTTGTAGTTGATTGAAGGGCCCTCAATTAGTTGTGCCTACTTATTATGTATCTACTTGACAGAGAGTGCATATTTAGGTAGTTGTTTGAACAACACCACTCCCGGAGTATAGGCGAGAGTCATAACCGAGGGTTTAGAGGTTGAATTAGAGATAACGATCTAAAGTAAACTGTAATGCAATCTAGCTGGCGTAACTTGAGAGAGTGCGTTTAGTAAATTATCATAATTACTTGAGAGAGATTTATGGTAACTGGAGTGTTCATGATTGATAGAGACAACTAAATCAAAACTATAGGAAGTATACAAGAAGGAAGTTCACCAACAGGGGAAACCATAACATTAGACCTTTAATCCAATTGTTTACATCTTATTGTTAGTTAATCTTAAGCTTATTATTTCTTTTCCGCTGTAGTAGTAGAAACAACACAAAGTGATATACACAACATTTGAGAAAGTTGACTATTGAGAATCTAGTAATCTAAAGACGACATTTGATACATTAATTCCCTGTGGGATTCGACTCTGGGCAAAATACTCGGATTATATTTGCAACGCCCGCTTAATCTTTTAATAGACATAGTTGAGCGTGATGATAAAGAGACCGTTTCCAGATGATGATAAAGGAAGTAGGATTATTTTGACAACTAGACTTGAATCAATCACCACATAAGCCATGATCAATTCGAGTCCTCATTTCCTTCGCTTGTTCACATAAGAAGAAAAAAGTTGGATGCTAATGAAGGAGAAGGTATTTAAAGAAGACAATTATTGTCCTCAAGAACTCAGAGGAGATCGGTAAGCAAATAGCGAGTAAGTGTGGAGGATTATCCCTTGCAGTTGTATTGGTCGCTGGTCTTCTTGCAGAACATGATAAGGAAGTAATTAATTTACTGGGAAGAAGTCTGCGAAAGTTTGAAGTCAAATATAAAAGGTTGCATGGATATAGTTGAATCGAGTTACCAACACTTACCTATTCATTTGCAGAAATGCTTTCTCTACTTTGCTTCATTTTTAGAGGACCAGAAAGTTCCTGTTCAAAAACTGATACGACTGTGGATCGCGGAAAATTTTATTGAAGTCAGTAGTAGATCAAAGAGCTTAGAGATGATTGCAATGGATTACTTGATGGATTTAATTAGGAGCAACCTAGTGATGGTGGCTAAAATAAATTCTTTAGGGGAGATCAAAGCTGTCTATATTCATGATTTAATACACGAATTTAGCTTGGTGCAAGCTAAAAAGGACAACTTTTTGCAGAAGATAAATGAGTATTTTATGAAAAGATTTCCGAATCTTGAAAAGCTCAGTTGTCAATTGTATGGTTCAGGAACCCCTTCTGGCGATTTCTTTCCTGCTTTTGAAAGTCTCAGTCAGCTCAAATCTCTCAAGATTGGTGTGCAGTGGTCGATCCCTATGGTTTTGAGGACTTCATGTACCCCTTAAACCTCAAGAAATTAACTCTAGTATATCTTAGGCTCCCCTGGAGTAAACTTTCAACTATTGGCAGATTGTCCAACCTTGAAGTTCTGATCATGAAATTAGAAGAAAGTTCTTCCATAGGGAGAAAATGGGATGTTAACGACGGGGAGTTTCCTAACCTTAAAGTTTTGAAACTAAAGAAACTAGGATTCTCATAATGGACTGCCTCTGATGACTCGTATCACAACCTTCAGAAAGTACTGGTGCATAGTATTTGGAGCCTAGAGGAAATCCCTGAATGTTTCGGAAGCAATTGTACGCTGCAACTGATTGAGCTTAGCTCATGCGGAGACAATGTTGTAAATTCTGCTTTAAAAGTTAAGGAAATGCAAATTGAAGAGATGGGAAATTGTGAATTCAAAGTCATTATTTGTAAGTGAAAGTCAATAGAGTTGATCACTAGGGATGTCCATTTAGGTATGCAAGGCCTCCTGTAATTGGCTTGATCTCAGAGTTCAAATCTTACTGTTTGACTGTGTAAAAGAAGAATTCTTCCTATCAGACAACCATCTCAAGTTCAGATATATAGAGGTAAGGAACAATGGTCTTTTCTCTTTTAATTGGCTCTTTTTTAAAATATAGTAGTCCATTTGCTGATATTAGTTTTTCTTTTTTGTTTTGTTTTGTGCAAGAGCAGTAACATCCATGTTATTCTTTATCATTGCTTCTTTAAGGAGCTTAATTCAAGCTGCTATGTCTTGTTGTGATCAATGAGTGGCCTGGGGCTAACTTCTTTTACTTTTGGTTTGACTTCAGTACTATAAAGTAACAGTTTAATCCAAGATAAATACCAAATATTGAAGGTTCTGAAGCATATGGCAACCTGTACAACTTCTATGAATTGTGGACTAATATAAGTGCAGTTTCTTTTTCTTCTCCTTCTATTCAAACATTGTAAGAGCTACCAATAGTGAGAAAGAACTACTGAAAACACTTGGCACTAAGGAAAAGAGTTTAAGGTGGCCAATAGAACTTCTCGGGGGAAGAGGCGGACCTATGCTATACAAAGAGGGGTTATCGGCACCCGTAAAGTTCAGAAAACAATTCTATGTATACGTGTATATGTCTTTAGAAAATAGTGATATATTAGTAGTGAACACCCTATATACAAAGCAGATTTTAGTTGAATAAAAAAGTGTGCCCATGACATTCAAATTGTGCGTCCGCCTCTTCTTGGGGTGTTATCCAGTTGCGAATATATCAGGAATATTGCCTATTATTCTATGTTCAAAAGTTTCTATTGTTCAATTAATTACCCCATGTTATTATCATTTGTCAAGTACTATCTCAGAATTGCTTGTGTTGGAGATTCAATACCTCATCCACAGTCTTATAGCTGGTTAATCAACAGATATAAATTGTGGAAAGAACCATTTAATCATCTGATTATTTCGAGTTAATTAAAACGCCATCAATGTTTGGCATGCCATTATTCGTAATACATACTATCCTTTTCATGATTACAATCAAATAATAGCACATTATCTAACTGAACGACCCGTCTGATCAAGACTATTGACTTTCATTTACAAATAATGACCTTGAATTGAGAATTCCCCATCTCCTCGATTTGTATTTCCTTAATTTTGAGGGCAGCATTTACAACAGAGTAGCGACAGGATCTTACCTCGATCATTTGCATCGTACACTTGCTTCCAAAACTTTCAGGGATTTCCTCTAGGTTCCAACACCATTGCACAAGTACTTTCTCTAGGTTGGGAAACGAGTCATCAGAGGCAATCCATTCTGAGATTCGTAGATCCTTTAATTTCAAAACTTTAAGGTTACGAAACTCCCTATCTTTAACGTCCCATTGTCTCCCTCTGAAGGCATTTCCTTCTAGTTTCAGAACTTCAAGGTTGGATAATCTGTTGATGGTTAAGATTTTACTCCAAGGAAGTTCAAGACATGCTAACGTTAATTTCTTGAGGTTTGATGGATATGTAAAGTCCTCAAAACCATAGGGATCTACCAATTCCCCGGAGACACCAATCTTGAGAGACTTCAGTTGACTGAGAGTGTCAAAAGCAGGAAAGAAATTGCTAGACGGGTTTCCTGAGCCATATAATTGACAACTTAACTTTTCAAGATTGTGAAATCTTTTCATAAAATTCTGGTAATACATCCCTGGAAAAATAACCAGATCGGAACATGTTTGTAAGTTGTCAAGATTGTGTAACGGTTGATAGGTATACAGAGGAGTTATATGCAGATGTCTCAAGCTTGTCATACTCCAAATGGTAATGGGAATGCAGGTTTTACCATGGTATCCAGTCACTATAAATGTCTCTAGCTTCTTCAGGTTGCATATTGAATCTGGAATGTTATGAAAATACAACTGCAACTCCAAATACTTCAAATGAATCAGATGCTGTAAAGCATCTACAAGTGTCTGACGTAGCCTTACGGACCCCAAATCTAATACTCCTAAACGTTTCCAAGTCAAATCATAATCAACAATAGGAGAATATACACTAGGAAGGAATCGTAAGGTGTTGATATTTTTTCCAAGTCTAAATTTTTCTCCAAGAAGCACTTGAGAAGGCGCTAAAATATTCACGCGTTTAAAGCGACTCTCAGACGATGGAAATATACCAAGAGTGGTTCAAGAAGAAGAAGAAGGATCATCAGATCACGAGGCAATATAATGACTAGAAATTCCCTAAAACCGACCAAAGTTGGTCGTTTATGGCCAATTACCGACCAAAACGCGACCATTTACGTGTGGACAGTATTTTGACGGTCGGAAAGGAATACCGACCAAAGTTGGTCGGAAATTGCCGACCAACGTTGGTCGGTCAATTAAATTCGAAAAAGAAATATTGCAAAAATAAAACGACCGAAGTTGATCGGTATTTAATTATTATATAATCAAAAGATTCACCATCTGGTAATCGAACCGGGATTTGTACTGTGGCAGGATACTATTCTACTACGATACCATTGGTGCATTATGTTTTAAGATTGTCTTTTATTTGATTTATACTCTATAATTGTATTTTTGTACGAAAATAAAGTTGGTCGGTTTTATTAAAAAATAAAATTAACGACAAACGTTGGTCGGTTTTTTAAAATGACCGGCCGAATTAACCGACCAACTTTTGTCGGTTTTTTTAGTATTAATTTTTATTTATTTTAATTGAAAAACTGACCAAAATTTGTCGATTTCTTGAAAAATAAATTTCGCGGGACTCAAAAATAGTTTTCCGCATTTTTGCTAAAAAAAAAACCGACCAAAGTTGGTCGATTTCGTAAAAAGAATTTAAAATATAAAATATTTTGAAAAACCGATCAATTTTTGTCGGGTTTTTGGCAGGTTAAGTTGGTCGGTTTTTCTTGATCGATTTTTGCCTAGTAGTATGATAAGCAGCGACAAGATATATATAATTGATTTTACTTACCCAATTCTCCTCAGCCAACTTCTACGAGAAGAATAAAGTTCACCTACGCTGGTTCAAGAAAGAAAAGCAAGGTAAGTGACATTATCTCAGCAAGAAAAAGCATTAAATTAATTCTACTTACCCATTTATCCTCAGCAAAAAGTTCTCGTTTTTAGCTTTTACCAAACTGAATTCGTGCAATAAATCATGAATATGGACGACTTTAAGCTCCCCCAAGGAATTTATTTTGGCCACCATTACAAGGTTGCTTCTAATTAAATCCATCAAGTAATCCATTGCAACCATCTCTAAGCTCTTTGATGTACTACTATCTTCAATAAAATTTTCTGCGATCCATAATCGTATCAGTTTTTGAACAGGAACTTTCTGGTCTTCTAAAAATGAAGCAAAGTAGAGAAAGCATTTCTGCAAATGAATAGGTAAGTGTTGATAACTCGATTCAACTATATCCATGCAATCTTTCATTCTTGATTTCAAACTTTCAGCGACTTCTTCCCAGTAAACTATTCCCTTATCAGCTTTCTCAAGAAGACCTGCTATGAGTATAATAGCAAGGGGTAATCCTCCACACTTTTTTGCTATTTGCTTACCAATCTCCTCGAGTTCTTGAGTACAATAACAATTGTCTTCTTTGAATACCTTCTCCTTCATTAGCATCCAACTTTCTTCTTCTGTGAACAAGCGAAGGAAATGAGGACTCGAATTGATCATGGCGTATGTGGCGATTGATTCAAGTCTAGTTGTCAAAATAATTCTACTTCCTTTATCATCATCTGGAAATGGTCTCTTTATATCATCCCATGCGTCATGACTCCACACATCATCGACTACAATAAGGTACCTCTTTCCTTTCAAATGCTTGAAGAGCTTTTCAGCTAGCTCATCATCACTCTTTTCTTTGGTGCTAGGATCAAGCTTATGAAAGTGATTCAATAATTCAAACAAGAGAGATCTCTTATCATAAGATTGGGAAGAACAGCACCACAAGCGAATATCGAAGCGATTGGAAATTGATTCATGATCATACAATCTCTTAGCCAAAGTTGTTTTTCCCAATCCTGGCATTCCGAAAATTGAGATCACATCTAATTGCCGAGGTCCTGTTACAAGGTTCTCTACTAGCATTTCAGTCTCTCTCTCAAAGCCGATCATTGTGTCCTTTACTTTAATGAGTTGATGTTCTTTCTGAAGATATATAAGAGAGGGGAGGAATGGAAGAAAAGATGAATAGTCAACAATGAACTCCAACTTGTTCTTTTGCTTTAAAACTAGAAGGATAAGCAATGGCCAATGGGAATACTGCAAAGAATATAAACAGAAGACTTTTAATAAATGCTGTCCAGGGGCGGATTTATAGGCTTAACTATGGGTGCGTGAACCAACGGTTTCATTGTAAAATTAGATATTTTATGTACATATTTTTTAAAATTAGTATAATATTAACGATTAGCACACATACTCCAAAAAAATTGAATAATTAATGCGCTTTATTAAATATTAAATTATTGTCCAAGATGTATATGTATCAAATTCCACTAAATATATTATTTCTTTTTTTAGTAGTGCACATAGATCCGCCTCTGGCTGTCCTTAAGAAGTGGGAAAACGTTATTATAGTGTGAACAAGTTGATAACTAGATCAAGCAGTTTGGTCAACACCAACTTGCTTGTAACTTTTTTTCTTTCAGCAAAAGGGACTACAAATTTTCAACTCCACGACAAAGACTTTAAGGATTCGTAAATTATCCACTGGAGCTGAAAATTAGAAGCCATCATCCAAAAATACCACAAAAAAATTTAAAGCGGAATTGTAAAGCAAATAGTAGCAAGAAAAAAAATACAAACAAAAAGTGAAAAATTATGTTGGAGACGAAAATCAAAGAATAATGTGGATTTTGAAAGTACAAGAGGGGGTCGAATTCTGGTCGATTAAAAATTAGTTGACTAAATATAGCTTTAGTCGACTAGATTCCGCACCGTTAACCGTATGAAGGGAAATGAACCAAGCAAAATGAAATATAGCAAGACACAACAGTTTTTATACTGGTTCGGTACCGGTAAGGTACTTACGTCCAGTTTCCCTTGGGTCACAAGGGTTCTCTTAGATCTTCAATAACAAGATTACAATGGTGATGGTTTTGGTTCGTTAACCATCCAACAATATTCAGTGACAATAGATTTTGACACAACTCTCTTTGTGTTCTATGTCGTCCTATCTTTTATGACATTTGTAGATTTAGGAATACAATGTTTGTACTAAGAACTAGAAAGGTTTAGAAGACAGATTATGTAGTTGCGTGCGTTCCAATAACCTTCTGCTTCTTCCTTTATAGCTTTATGATTTTTTTGCTTCCATGATTTCTGGGATTGACGAGCAATTTCAGGAATCCTTTCCTTTTGTGAGGCATGTACTTCTAAGAGAAAGACCCAAGGATTGCCTCATGAATAGCCTGAGATGGTGGCTAGATTCATTTCTCGTTTCTTATGGATTGCTTTGTTGATTGGTGATACTCCTGGCTGATCTTGGTTGATTGCTTCAATCATGGTGGATTGTTGTTGTCTTCCTTGGCTTGAGCTTCTACTGAATCTTGATGGCTGTTTTGTTGTTCGAGATTTGCTCTAATTTGCACATTTGAAACTCTTGATCAGTGTTGATTGATTTCCTTCTTTTTAGGCCGACTGATTTATTTTCCATGTAAGGCAATAGTTCAAGATACATAGCCGTTGAATGGATCTTCATTCCTTTTAGCAATGTTGTTGTTTATCGGAATGGAATCTACATATACCAAAATAATATTAGTCAAGATTTCTTTAGATTATTGATCATTGTTAAAACTCTAAACCTAACAAATGTAATCTCTGCATTTTTCTTATATCCTGCAAGCAGAATTAGAACATCATTTTACCGCAGCCTACCAAGACTTACATTAACACGTAACAACTATAGTAAATCCAATTTGGTAAACTTAAAAAATAAAATAAGCCTATTATAAAATCAATGATGTGAATGTAAACTTTAAGTACAATTAGCATATCAATTTATTTTTGTAAAGAATTCAGGTATTGTGCACTGACCGTGTATATATATTTATACTATCATCATAAATTTTGATAAATATGCATGGTATTTAATTATGTATTAGTTAATGTAGTTGTTTTCGGTTATTTATGTATGTATATATAAGTAGCAAATCTTGTTTAAATTCCCTTTACATGGTATCAAACGCCAAAAATCCTATCTTGTACCAATGCTGCCATCACTAATTGTGTCATTGTGCATGCTGCTTCAGCAACAATGTTGCCACCGCCATCATTTAACCCCTACCCGGCCCATTAACTCCCAATCAAACGAACTTCGACAAACTTTTTACTTTGACGAACGCAATTTCTGCCTACTATTCATGATTGTGAGTTAGAGCACTATCTTGATGGCTCACAACCAATTCCGGCAAGGTTTCTGAGTGAAAAAACAATAGAATCTTGAATATCAAAATTGTTTACGTCAAGATCAAATGGTTTTAAGTAGGTTGTAGCCTCTGTTTTAGGGAGTATGTTACCACAAATAGTCGATGCTGAGACATCTCATGCGGCCTGAGAAAAATAGACTTCGGCTTGTGCTACAACATCGAAAGTCAAATATTCTAAGGGCAGCCTGGTTCACAAGCATCACGCGTTTATGCGGAATCGTGAATTGAAAAATCAGTTACAAACTCTTCGTCTTGAATCTGATTCAATTGAGCCGTATATTTAAAAACGTAAGAGTATAGCAGATCAACTTGCAGCTAGTAATAGTTTAGGTTCTAATAGCTCTAGGCTCTAGCAATTCTAGTAGTTCATTTTGTCACGCTTGTGTAGAAAGCAAAATTTATATGAGTTGCCTTTTTCAGTGTTTGAATATTTAGCTCGTGATCCTTTAGATTTGATTTGTTCTGATTTTTGGGGTCCAGCCCCGAAAATATCAAACAATGGTCTTTGTTATTATTTTATATTGTTTATCACTTTTGCAAATCATCTTGGATCTATTTTATTTAAAAATATATAAATTTAATTGTAGACAATAAATTTGCTCCGAGAAAATTAAATCAAGACAGAAAATATTGCAACAATCGTAGTATTTTATTCAAGTAATATGAGTGTACAATCTCTATGAATCCTCTGATTCTTTGTTTCAATAGTAAATAAATTCAAGGGCCGTTGAGTTTGATCTTGAATATGTAGTTATTGCCACGAACGATGATCTTGTTCTTGAGCTTTAGGTTGATTGCTTGAGCTTGAACTTGACCTTGATATGTTCTTCGTTCTTGAGCTTGAACTTGATTTGTGCTTCGTTCTTGGGCTTGAACTTGATTGCTTGAAGCTTGAAACTTGTGGAGGAATTTGCAGCGTTTGATCCACGAGCTCTTTCTTGCTTCTTATTATAACTTCCGGTGTCTTTTCTGAGTTATGAAGACCCTTATTTATAGTTGTATGAGGGAAGAGTTAAAATAAGAACAAACTCTTTCTGACCAATTATATCGAAGTGTGACAAGACTGCATTTGATTGGCCAGAACATGTCACTAGCACATGTGGCGTGATGCATTAGCCTTTTAATGTGACTTGACATGCTTTGTCATTTTGACACGTGGCCTGATCCTATTCGCACTTCCGCTTGACTTGACGTGCCACGTCATATGACACGTGGTACCAAACTGAGCCTGTAGGAAGATGACATCTTGGGCTTAATGAAGTGGGCCCATTATTTTAGCCCAATTAAATGGGTTAACCTAATGGATTAAGACTTATTTATATATATTGGACTTATAATCCAACTATATTAGCCCAATAAATTTATTTGAACTAATATATCTTTCATTTAAAAATATAGTCTAAATAATTTTATGGATTTAAATCCAACAAAATTTAGATACCTACAAATGTCCCCTACTTCAAAATTTATCGAAGTATAAGCTTGGCGTACTACGAAGATCAAGCTTGAAGTAGTAGTGACATACTTTATGGATTTTGAGTGTAGTTTAGTCCTAAAATAATTTCAACTTTGTCAAACATGTAATCAAGTAAGCATTTACTGAAGCAAGCTCAAAAATCCAAGTCACTCCCATATTATCACATAAAAGAAGTTCAAAACACTATATTTTAATAGTGCGCACGTGACTAGGTGTATCCAGTAGCGAAGTTAGGAAATTCAATAAGAGTGTTCAAACATTTGCCATTGGGCTATATAAGGATATTCAAAGTCTATTTTTAATCAATAACAAGTAATATTTTACCTTATACAGAGTATAATGTTCCGGCGAAGGGTGGTCAGTTGACCACCCTTAAAGGAACGTAGCTCCGCCCCTAGGTGTATCTTTCATGGATTTTCTTTAGTTCCTCACTATGGATAGATGCCTTTTCCAATAGTAATAGGTGGACTTGACTTAGTTGTCACTTTCTCCTTATGCCTAAATATTTACTTTTGCATGCAACATGCTAGTTAGCAATTACTTTGCCTCCATTTTTAACATGTCAAGGATTGTTTCTTTTTAGGCGTTAAGTGGTCAGCACCAAATCCTTATTATCCAAATCCATTTAAGAGATGACCTTGCAAATTTGATTTCTTATTGAAGTCTATCAATCACCTAATCAGTATTGGAGACAAATTGTAGTAGTTTTCGCTTTTAACACTGATCCCTTATCGGTCAATTCATTGTCCGCTACATTCTAATACATGTATATATATACGTATGCTCTTCCCCTTTAAACATTAATTTGCACTATTTGTAATCTTGTTCAAGTGTTCCTTGACATGTAAAAGTTTTTCTTTTTTTTGCGTTTTTGTCTCCTTTTTTTTTGTAGGTCAAGAAAGTAAGAGTAAATTCCTCCGCGCATGAAGAAGGCAATTTTACGGTGTGAATGGGTGGGTACTCATCCTTGTCAGAATATCGGAGAGATTACTCTCAAGCTGACGCGACTATCGGAGAGATTATTCTCAATATGGCTCGACTATCGGAGAGATTACTCTCAATGTGGCCTGGCTATTGGAGAGATTACTCTCAATGTGGCCCGATTATCAGAGAGATTACTCTCAATGTGGCCCGACTATCAGAGAGATTACTCTCAATGTGGCTCGACTATCGAAGAGATTACTCTCAAGGTGCCCCAACTATCGGAGAGATTAGTCTCATTGTGCCCTGATTATCAGAGAGATTACTCTCAAGAGATTTACATGTCCACCTTAAGATTGAAAAATATAGTTTTCTTTTAAGGGAAACCCACGAAGAGGCCAACTTAAGGTGCAAAGGGACTCATATGTCCACCTTAAGATTGGATGTCCACCTTAAGATTGGATTATAGTTCCCTTTAAGGACAAACCCACGAAGAGGCAAACTTAAGGTGCAAAGGAACTTATATGTCCACCTTAAGATTGGAAAGTTATAGTTTTCTTTTAAGGACAAACCCAAGAAAGGCCAACTTAAGGTGCAAAGGGACTCATACGTCCACCTTAAGATTGAAAAATTATAAAGATTCAACTCGAAGACTTCGTGGACTTGACGATGTTGACTTGAACACTTGGAAAACTTTGAAGATTTGGCGGACTTTGCAGACTTCAACTTGAAGACCGACAAACTTGAAGATTTGATGGACTTGAATATTCTGCAGACTATTATGCTTCAACCTGAAGACTTTGAGGGCTCAAATACTTCCGCTTGAAGATCGGAGAGTTTGAGGACCTCAACTTGAAGACTTGGAGGATTAAATATTTCTACTTAAAGACCGGCAAACTTAAAGATTTGGCGAACATGAAGACATAGTGAACCCCCGGATTTCAGCGCAAATACTTGGCATCCTCCTACAATCGTCGCATTGAAGATACCAATTTACCATGGAGGGTTTCCCCCTTTAAATCAAATGGGATCCTACGTTTAACAGAAGAATGGCATCTCAGCTCGATTTTTAATTGCTGATTGAATGGATTACATTCCATCGTGCTCATTCGGACAACGATTGGGGGATTATGTATCTTTTGAACTTATGCGACTGAACTCAGAATAAACCTCTAAGCTGCCTACGTACCTCGGTGAAGAGGATCAAGTCATACTGTAGTTCAGAATGAGTGATTTTCTATTCTTTCTTTTTTTCTTTTCGAGGTTTTCAACCTACCGGACTTTTTTTTTTCTTTTTTTTTTTTGGGTCGTACACAGTTTAGACTCATGCAAGCTAGAAGTGTATGAACACGCAATTTAGGCTCGTGCGTAAGAAGCTTCGCTACTTCAAGGATAATACTTCTTCAAAAACTTGCCATTGATAGGGCTGATTCTCATGCCATCTTCATCAACCAGCTTGTAAGCCCCACTTGAGTAAGCTTCTTGTACAACATATGGCCCATCCTATTTTGAAGTGAACTTCCCTACAGGTTTGTGGGAAGTAATTATGGGTCTTCGTATGGCAAGGACTTGATCTCCTACTTTAAAGGATCTCGGGTGAACTCTTTTATTGAAGGCGCGGGACAATCGAGCCTGATAACATTTAAGACTTTGTTGAGCTTCCAACCTCTTCTCATCAAGAGCCTCCAACTCTACTAATCGAAGTCGAGCATTTTCTTCATCAGTGATCCCATCTTGATTAACTAATCATAATGAAGGTATTTGATGCTCGAGTGGTAAGACGACTTCGACTCCATAAACGAGTGCATAAAGGGTCGCTTGTGTTGGCGTGCAGTGAGTTGTCCTATACGCCCACAGAGTTTATTCCATACGGTCATGCCAGTCTCATTTAGATTTAGAGATGACTTTCTTTAACAAGTTTCATAGAGTCTTGTTGAATGCCTTAGCTAGACCATTGGCGGCAACATTATACCTAGAAGAGTTGTGTTGCTTGAAGCCAAAGAGATCACAAATATTGTTCGTCAACCTATTGTCAAATGGCTTGTGATTATCCGTTATTATGTAACGAGGAATGCCAAATCGATAGATAATGTTTACTCGGATGAAACTTGCAACATTTTCCTTCTTTACTTCCTTAAGAGCAACAACTTCAGCACATTTTGAGAAGTAGTCAGTTGCAGCCAAGATGTATAGGTTACCACCAGAGGACTTTGGCAGTGGTCCAACAACATCCAATCCCAAAGCGTCAAATGACCAAGATGTAACAGTCGGGTGCAATACTTCAGGAGGTTGATGAATAAAATTCGCATGGAATTGACAAGCCTTGCATTTTCGAGCGTATTCCAAGCAATCTTTTACCATCGTTGGCTAATAATATCGCATCCTTTTTATATGGGAGTGGAGCTTTGGTCCGGACTAGTGTGACCCAGAATGTGCCTCTTGCAAAGCTTGGAGTGCTTCTTCTTCCCCTAAGCATCGCAATAGTATTCCCTCGAATGACCTTCTGTATAGAGTATCTTTGTAGTAAAGGAAGCGAGGTGCATGACGACGGATTTCAGTCCTTCTCCTCAGATTTTCTGGAAGTATCCCATAGCTTAAGTAGTCGATAATGGGTTGTCGCCATTCTTCTTTCTCAGCTTCATAAACGGTGACAAGATGCATAAGTTCATTTTCTTCACCTTCAACCTCATTTAGCGGCGGTACTACCCATTTTTGGCAGACAGTAACTTGCGCTTCATTAGGCAGGGTTAACGATGAAGCTAGAGCAGCTAAAGCATTAGCCTTCTTATTTTCTTTCCTTGGCACATGTTGAATAGTCACATCACTGACCCATCCCATTAATGTTTTAGCATAATCATGATATGGGCTTAGTTCAGGTTTCTTGACCTCATAACTACCTAGAAGTTGGTTGATCACCAACTGAGATTCACCAAAGATTTGCAATTGC
This sequence comes from Nicotiana knightiana, assembly GCA_005239525.1. Classification (NCBI taxonomy): domain Eukaryota; kingdom Viridiplantae; phylum Streptophyta; class Magnoliopsida; order Solanales; family Solanaceae; genus Nicotiana; species Nicotiana knightiana. The sequence goes on along the minus strand of ML421999.1, from coordinate 50,095 downwards.
AACCACTTCATTTGACAGCCATTTTAAGCCCAAATATTAGTGTTTGATACTCAGCAACGTTGTTAGAGCAGAGTTGCGTCAAGATAAAAAAGTAGGGCAGAACTTCACCTTGAGAAGTGACAAATACTACACCAGCACTAGCTCCTCCGCGATGTGCAGCACCATCAAAGTACATCTTCCATAGAGGTTGAACTTCAATGACCATTGCGTCCTCATCAGGTAGTTCGTCAGTTAGCTCCCAATCATCAGGTATATGTGATCATCCAAGAAGTCTGCCAATGCTTGTCCTTTTACAGCCTTTTTAGGGATGTACAAAATCTCGAATTATTGAAATTGGAGGTACCATCCCTCTAGTCTATCACTAAGAACATGTTTTGACATCACGAACTTGATGGGATTTGATTTAGAAACAACACGAACAACATGAGCTTGAAAGTAGTGCTTCAACTTTTGAATTGAGAATCCTAGCACCAAACATAGCTTTTCGATTGGGGAACAATTCAGCTCATTTGGTGTCATTATCCTGCTCAAGTAGTAAAGGGAATTTTCTTTCTCTTCACTATTTTCTTGGGCTAACAGCGCTCCAACAGACCTTTCTTGTGCTGAAATATACAGTATCAACGACTTTCCAAGTATAAGGCCTGCCAAAACTGGAGGCTTAATCAAGTATGTTTTGATACTTTCAAAGGCACTGCTACAAGCTTGGTCCCACTTGAAAGGAACACCTTTCTTTATAAGGCAACTGAATGGTTGGCACCTCACAACTAGGTTTGAGATGAATCTCCTAAGGTATGCTAACTTTCCTTGCAAACTTTTCAATTCGTGAATATCCCGAGGCTCAGGCTATTTCAAGATTGCATCTACTTTGGCTTGATCAATTTCAATCCCTAGATGTCGGAAAATGAAACCAAGGAACTTTCCGGAAGTAACTCCAAAGGCACATTTCAATGGATTCATCCTAATTTGGTACCCCCAATGCAACTCAAATACCATTCTAAAGTCCTTCAAGTGGTCTCTCTTCTTCTTGATTTTACCACCAAGTCATCAATGTAACATTCGACATTCTTGTGAAGAAGGTCATCAAAGATATTCTGCATAGCTCTTTGGTAAGTAGGACCAGCGTTCTCCAAGCCAAAGGCATTACCTTGTAGCAATAAATACCTTTTGGGGTATGGAATGCTGTAAGTTCTTCATGTTTTGCAGCCATGTGAATTTGGTTATAGTCCGATGAACAGTCTATGAAAGACATTGCCTTATAACCAGTGGTAACAATGATCATCAGCTCTGGAATAGGAAGTGGGAATTCATCTTTCGAACACCCATTGTTGAGATCCCTGAAGTCAACGCACACTCGAATCTGGCCATTTTTCTTCCTTATAGGAACAATACTTGAAACCCATGTTGGGTATTTAACTTCACGAATAAAGCCAACTTTTATGAGTTTGTTAACTTCTATTTCAATCAAGGGAACCAAGTCCGGTCTAAAGTGCCTTTGAGCTTGTTTAACATGGAGAGCACCATTCTTGACTACAAGGTGATGGACTGCTACATTGGGGTCCAAGCCAGGCATCTCTTTGTAACTCCAAGCAAAGAAATCTTTAAACTCCTTGAGTAACTCTATGTAAGTGCTTTCTTCATCGGCTGCTAGTAAAGCACTTAGATAACTGGGCCTCGGTTCTTCATCAGGCCAAGGTTTACTTCTTTCAAAGTGTCCACTGTTGTTTTTACCCCTTGTTCAAGTTCAGGCGGAGCATCCTTTGCATCTTCATCTTCTTGAGGATCCTCATAATTGAAGGAATGTGATAACACAGTGAAACATCCTCCATTGAATATGGAACACCATTCTCGCCTTGTATAGTAACATGATATTAAGAACCCATACTTTCTTCGTCTGCATCACGTTCTTTAGTGAAGACCAAATGTATGGCTTCACCTTCAGTACCTCATCACGTGAAACTATGACTTTTGTTTGTCGCATCATCCTAGAAGGAACCAGACTTTGGAAATCCTTAGAGATCTTCTGAATTTTGGGTGAAGCGGGTGTTCTTGTATTTCACTAATTTATCTGGAACTTATTCCCCTTCTTTAATGGACCCAATCTCTGAAATACGGAAGTTCTCACAGTTTATTTTCCAAGTTGATAAAAGATAGAAGGCCCGTTAGAAGCGACAGATTCGTCTTCTACAGTGATATAATTGTTGCTCGCCCTTCATATGGATATGCGCACTGGCAACGGTTGCTTGTATCCCAAACCTTCACGTGGTTGCCTCGTCGCAGCTTCTGATGGGAGCTTCCCTTACTTTGACGGCTCATTGGGATTGCATCCAGCTTTTACAAGTAGCCTGTAAGCATTAGGATCAAAACCTTCATCTGTTTGCTTTTTAGGGAGTGCCACATTCTGCAAACGATTTTGGGCCACAAACCCTGCAAGTGGTTTTGAGGACAACTTTACTGCCTCAATTCGTTTTACCAGAAGAGTTAACTCCTTTAGCATGTTAGTTTGGAGATTAGATGATTTACCTTCATCTTTCTTACTTTTAGGGACATATTGGAGCACATGACTTATTTCTTGCACATAATACGCAACATCCCCTCTATAAGATTTATTCGCGTAGGGTTGTACCTCCTTAGTAATAGCTTTGGCTCTATCAGCAGTCACCTCAGCTCTTTTAGTTATGGGCTCGTCATTCTTGCTTTCCATGTGATCATCAGCTTTTAGCCCCTTCACAATGCGGTTCTTCAAGTAGAACTTCGCATCGGCGAAGTGTGACTCATCCTCGGTGAATGGATCATCATCAGCAACTATCTTCTTCTAGACTTCACCCTCGTAGTAATTTAAACATTGATGGTAGGTAGATGGAACTACTTTATTCTCATGTATCCAAGGCCTTCAAGCATGACGTTGTATGAAGTCTTTGCATCGATCATATGAAGCTATGCACTTGATTGCATATCTTCGATGGTCATTCCCAGCCTGAATGCACCTATGGCTCTTTGCCCCCTTGGTTGAATTCTTGGATCATCACACGACTTTCTGAGTGTTTGTTCATGGGAATACCAAATTCTTTCACCATGCGAATTGGCAAGATGTTCACCGAGGATTCTCCATCAACCAAAATTCGATTTACCCTTTCATCATGCATAGAACCAACCAGGTATAATGGGCGGTTATGAAGAGTGTCACCTAGCATAAGATCGTCATTTGTGAACGTGACTTTTTCCTCACACACGTTAACTTCTTGAGGAATAGACTCGATGAAATTTTCTGAACATGGTGCCAACGGTAGGTCATCACTCTTTTCTTCCCTTTGTTAGCATGGCAACAAGAGGCATCAATACACCCATGGAAAATCTTCGTGCGGAACCAACTTGGTAAAAACTTCTCCTAGGTCACTGGATGTCGTGTCTTTTGAGTGTGATGCACCTCCACTTTTGCTTTCTTTAAATGCTTAACTGGATTCCATCTCCTCTGTCCTTTTACCATCATTTTCCTTGTTGGTTGTTCTATTGATTCTTTTTGTGGGATCCTTTTGTGTCACCTTTGACGAGTCACCAAAGTCCAACCTTCATCACATCAGGCTGATCAACTTCAACCTTGTTGCTCTCCAGTAATTCTTCATCTTTACTTTCTTTGAAACTACATAATTCATCTGGACTAAATGAGCCTAAGGTGATAGAGACTTGGTTTGTGCTTGCTTTCTCATCTTCAAGCACGATCTTCTTTTCACGAGCCAAGTCCATAACTTTGTCCTTGAAGACAAAGAACTTCTTCAGACGGTGGCTTACAAGTTGATGATATTTGCAGTAATTTGGGTCATCAGTTTTCCCAGCTTTATTTGGCTGCTTCATCTCCGAAAGCTCAATGAGATTTAACTCGAGGAGTTCTTCGAAAATGGATAGCACATCAGAATCCAAAATGGGTACTCTTTCTCTTGCATTTCTTTTAGAGTCAACTTTCCACTTGGCTTAACTTGAAAAGAATTGGATTTCATACTCTACTTCTTGTTCACCATCGTGAACTTCACAAGTGATGTGTTGACATTCATAGCCTCTTTGCTTTCAGACTTGGGTACGAACTTGCCCTACTTCCTGACTTCTTGCTTGTCGTTCCCTTTGCGAGGTTCATATGTGCTAGGCTTGATAGCTTGCAAGATGTAGTGCAATCCCCAATGCATGTCTTGGATGCACATCTTTATTCTTGAAGCTTCACTAAGCCTGTATTTACAGTTGAGACTTGTATTCCTCCAATGATTGATAAAGTCAATAACTGGTTCACCCCTCTGTTGACGAGTATTTGTGAGTTCCACCATGCTCACAGTTCGCCTTGTGCTATAAAAGCGATTGAGTAATTCTTGCTCTAGTTGATCCCAGCTATCAATAGATCCTACCTCGAGGTATGTATACCAATCCAAAGCATTTCCTTTTAGCGAGTAGATAAATTGTTTGACTAGGTAATCTCCATAAGTCCCAGAGTTGTTACATGTATCAATGAAGTGCGCCACATGTTTCTTTGGATTGATTTTACCATCAAACTGTTGAAACTTTGGAGGTTGATAGCCATCAGACATCTTCAACATATCGATCCTTGCAGTGTACGACTTTGCGTATATAATTGAAGACTTGGCAGCAACTTCATATTTATTCTTAATAGTTTCTTCAATGAACTCCTTCAGTTGATCGATGAGAATCATCCCTTCAGATGAGACATGGATAGACTTAGCGGATGCTACTCGTCTTGGGGGAAATCAATATCTGGAACTTCTGGGAGCTTTCCAGGTGCATGAGTGAATTCTTCTTCCATCAAGATTCCCACCCTGTCTGTTAGCTTGTTAATTCTAGCATCTTGATTTTGCATGCACTTGGTCAAGCCAGTGATTGCTTCCGTCAAGTTTGCCAACTGCTCTTCCACAGATGAAGTGTTTATCATCATGGCTTGCATGATTGTTATAGATGATGGGGAGTAGCATGGATTGTCACACAGATTGATTTTCGAATGGCTCATGCTATGCGGTGTAAGTGGAGAGGATCCATAACTTGAAGCATCATCATCTTCCCTCACAACAGAGTTCTTGGATCCGGAGAGGTCAAGCAGAGCAAGAGTTTTCTTGATCTTTTCAACAACATCGCTTCCTCCTTCGGGTGTGTTTGTGGAAGATCTTGCTCCTTTTGAGGATGAAGATCCGAAAATAGGGGTTGATGCGTACGACACTTGGGGTGCTTATTGTCCTAACGTGCTTGTTTTTCTCCTCGTAACTAGTCCAAAGCTTCCAAAAGTAACATCGAGGATGCTTTCCACATCAACATAGAACCTGGAATTAGCAACCTTGGTGGAAGTTGAGTTGGAGTTGATTTTCTTTGAAGCCATTTTGAAGTTCTTAAACTTTGGTAATTGAAAAGTTGAGATGAGAGGTAGATATTGTCCCACTAGGTGTGCCACAATTTGTAGATAATTAATTTGCGTTGAGAAAATAAAATCAAGATCGAAAATATTGCAACAATCGTTGTATTTTATTTCAAGTAATATGAGTGTACAATCTCTATGAATCCTCTGATTCTTCTTTTCAATAGTAAATAAATTCAGGGGCCTTTGAGTTTGATCTTGAGTATGTAGTTGTTTCCACGTACGATGATCTTGTTCTTGAGCTTTAGCTTGATTTCTTGAACTTGACATTGATTTGTTCTTTGTTCTTGAGCTTGAACTTGATTTGTTCTTCATTCTTGAGCTTGAACTTAATTGCTTGAAGCTTGAAACTCTTGGAGGAATTTGTAGCGTTTGATCCACGAGCTCTTTCTTGCTTCTTGTTATAACTTTTGGTATCTTTTATGAGTTATGAAGACCCCTATTTATAGTTATTGGAGGAAAAAGTTATGATAAGAACAAACTCTTTCCGACCAATCAAATCGAAGTGTGACAAGGCTGCATTTGATTGGCCAAAACATGTTACTTGCATACGTGGCTCGATTTCATTAGCCTTTTAATGTGACTTATCATTCGTTGTCATTTTGAGACGTGTCATGATCCTATTGACTCTTCCGCTTGGCTTCACGTGCCACGTTCTGTGACACGTGGCACCAAAATGGGCCTCTTGGAAGATGACATCTTGGGCTTAATGAAGTGGGCTCATCACTTTGGTCCAATTAAATGGGCTAGCCTAATGGATTAAAACTTATTTATTGAATCCATATTTATTGGATTTATAATCCAATTATATTAGCCCAATAAATTTATTTGAACTAATATATCTTGAATTTAAAAATATAGTATAAATAATTTTATGGATTTAAATCCAATAAAATTTAAATGCCTACCCTAATGTACTTGATATTTTTCATCAATTCGTTTAGCAGATCAGAGAGGTGAGTTTCAAGCCTTGACTTCCTACTTGCATACACCCAGTTTAAGGCCTTGGCATTTTGATTAATGGTGATATTTCTGATTCTCCAGGTAACTCTAATTCTAATGGTGATGCTTCATTGGGTTTAGTCATTCCCACTCGCAATCATCCTATTAAACGAGCGCAAACGAGAAATTTGAAGCTCAAATGTATCCAATCCTTCTCTGCCTCCTCTAGCTTTATTCTTGATCCCACATATTATACTCAGGCTATTAAATTTCCTGAATTGAGATCTGCTACGTTAGCAGAATATAGTGCGCTAATTGCAAATGGTATATGGAAGCTGGTTTCGCCTAATCAAGCTTCGAATGTAATTCGTTGTAAATGGTTTTCAAGACAAAAAATTCAGATGGATCTACTGAGCATCATAAGGACAAATTAGTTGCTAAAGGTTTCAATAAATGCCCTGAAATTGACTGTGGTGATACAACTATTTGACTATCTCTCTCTATTGTTGTATCACAAGGATGGATTATTAATCAGCTTAATATCTCTAACGTGTTCTTGCATGGTAAGCTAGAGGGGACGATGTATACATGGTTCAATCGCCAGATTTGTTGACCCTAATAAACATTTGGTTAAATTAATTAATTTAATATATGAGAGGTTAAGCCTAGTTTAAGATAATAACTTCAGATATGTGATCAGCCTATATGAATGATGTAGAATAATGTCGGAACATATTTAATGTAACGTGTATTTAATGTTTCAAGGTCGATAATGGGATGGGAATATCAATCATTAAATATCAATAAATAGCACTAAATGCAAATAAGGAGAATGATTCACCTAATATTGAATGAGGTGGATGACTCTTCTTTCTGACAATGATGAATGACAAATAACTATAAGAATATTGGAGACCTTCTCGGTTCTCATGGAAAAAGTATAGAATAATCAACAAAACGAATCTCTTTAGAAAGGTGATGTTTGTATTTATATAAAGAGTTTGTTTTTCAAGACAGTTCTTATCAGAGAATATTATGTGCATATCACATGGTCTCTCTTTCTATTTATAAGGGACAACCCCCCCCCCCCCCCCCCCCCAATTAACCCTAAAAGTACAAACAGAGAGAATATTCAATGAAATATTCCTCGAAAATTCAGTTACTAAACTATTCATTACTGCTCCTTCTGACACTTGACCCCGGCCATGATCGACTGCTCATCGGTGAGCACCACTAGTTATTGCTCGACCTCGGTCAAATTGCTTTCAGTATTACTGTCACGACCTGGAATTCTCACCGTCGGGACTATGATAACGCCTAACATTCCACTTGCTAGGAAAGTCAACTTTAGAGAATTTATTGAGCCAAACCTTATTCCATTCGGTAAATAACAACAATAAACTAAAATGAAATACATCGAGTGCAGAATAATATAGAAGCTTCAACATTTACTACTACCCAGATCTGGAGTCACAACTCACGAGCTACTATGATTACTACAAATAGAGCATGAAGAAGGAAAATACATTGTTTTGAAGTAGAAAAATAGTAAATGATAAAACTAGGAAGAGACTCCAGGGTCTGCGGACGCCAGCAGATCTACCTTGGATCTCCTGACAGCAATCCAGCAGCTAACCTCTCAATCAGCTAGAGCCGGTATCGAAATCTGCACAGAAAGTGCAGAGTGAAGTATCAGTACAACCGACTCCATGTACTGGTAAGTGTCGAGCCTAACCTCGACGAAGTAGTGACGAGGCTAAGACAAGACTCCTACAAATCAAATCTGTACAATTTAACAGTATATATATAAATAACATCAATGAAGAACTAGAGAGATAATATCGGGAGGGAAAAACATGTTGAGGGAAATACAAGATAGAGAACTACATCAGAATGGTAATTTGAACAACCAATATACTATGAACCAATATGACACATAAACATAGTAAAGGAAAAGGAAATGCACGGCATCACCCTTTGTGCTTTTACTCTCAACCTCACCATAAAATTAATAGAAACGGTACGGTATCACCCTTCGTGCATTAGCTCTCATAACATGACATGGCATCACCCTTCATGCATTAACACTCAAAATATGGCACGACATCACCCTTCATGCATTACACTCACAATATGGCACGACATCACTCTTCGTGTTTTTACACTCTCCCTTACTATAATGCAATGAACAAATAATAACAGAGAGATAAAATAACAAGTACAAGCCTTACTTCCACATTTGGTTCCACAATATCAACCTCAACTTCAGAATCAATACTCCATTATCACCAAAAGATTCGCAAACATGATAAAAGTGATCGCTTACTAGCCTAAACATGGATAACATGAACAACGGAAGTTATAATTGCAAGAAACTAAACCCCAACTGCATGATTTAATCCGGCTAAAATGCATAAGTACTCGTCACCTCATATATATGTTGTTCCCAACAATTAAACAAGTAGCATTTAGGTAAACATTTCTTATTCCCTCAAGACAAGGTTAACCACGACACTTACCTCGCTCCAACGACCAAACTCAAAGCTTAACCACGACTTTTCCTTTCACACAAGCCTCTGAACCAATATAATCTAGCAAATTACCAACCAAACAATTCAATTTAATCCTTAGGAACTACCCACGATTGTGAAGAATTCAATTTAAGCCATTTTTAAAAAAGTCAAAGAAAGTCAACACTCGGGCCCGTTGGTCCAAACCCAAAATTCGGACCAAAACCGATTACCCATTCACCCAGAGCCCGGTTATGTAATTTATTTTGGACTAAATCCCCAATTTACCATATCCCTAGTTCTACCCAAGAAAACCCTAATTCCACCATGAAAATCTTAGATTTTAGGTTGAAATCTTAGGAAAAGTAGTGAAAGGTTGAAAGGAAATAGGTTAGAATCACTTACCAATTATTTGGGGAAGAAGAATTAGAAAAATCGCCTCTAAGGTTTTAGGTTTTGAAAATTTGAGAAATGAACCAAAAATCCTGTCTAAGTCATATTTGTTCAGCTGTAGATGTCGCATGCAAATGCGAAGATTTCATTGAAAATGAGAGAAACATCACACCTCTGCATTCTTCGCAAATGCGAAGAATAGTTTGCAAACGCGAACTCAGGCATGATCGCAAATGCGATCCAGTGATTGCAAATGTGAGGAATCCCCTCCCATCTCCCATCGCAAATGCGAGACATTGTTCGCAAATGCGAACTCTAGCCTCCCCAGCTACTCTTTACAAATGCGATGAGTAGATCGCAAATGCGAACACAACAGTAGTCGCAAATGTGAAGCTTGATCTCGTAATTGCGAGATCTGAGGTCTGCAACAAAAATTGAAGCACACCAACAATGTTCTATGTCTAAATTCACTCTGTAGCCTATCTGAAACTCACCCGAACCCTCGGGGATCCAAAACAAACATGCACGCAAGTCTAAAAATACCATAGGAACTTGCTCGCGTGATCAAATCGCCAAAATAACACCTAGAACTATGAATTGAACACCAAATCAAATGAAATTTTCAAGAAAACTTTGAAACTTCTATTTTCACAACTGGACGTCCGAATCACGTCAAACCAACTTCGTTTTTCATCAAATTTCATAAACAAGTCATAAATATGGTATTGGACCTATACCGGGTTCTGGAACCAAAATACGAACCCGTTGTCCAAAAAGTCAAGCTTTGGTCAAACATGTCAAATTCATTAAGCCTTTAACTTTCAAATTTCGACAAAGTCCGATATCTCAGGCTAGGGACTTCCGAATTCGATTCCAAGCATACGCCCAAGTCCCAAATCACTATACGGATCCACCGGGACAGTAAATTCGGGTCTGTTTACTAAAAATGGTGACCAAAGTCAACTCAAATGAAGTTTATGGGTATACATTCTTAATTTTCTCAATTTTTAACATAAAAGCTTTCCGGAAAGATGCCCGGACTGCGCATGCAAATCGAGGAAGGCTAAAACATAGTTTATAAGGCTTCGAATCACAGAATTAGGTTTCAAAACATGAGATGACCTATCGGGTCATCACATTCTCCACCTCTAGAATAATCGTTCGTCCTCGAAAAGACATAGAAAAGTACCTGAACTGGTGAAAAGGTGGGGATATCTACTCCGTATGTCCAAATCGGACACCCAAGTAGCTGCCTTGACGGGCTGACCTCTCCACTGCACTCAGACTGAAGGATGATTCTTCGACCTCAACTGACAAACCTGCCGGGCTAGAATGGCCATTGGCTCCTCGTTTTAAGTCAAATCCTTGTCCAACTGAATAGAGCTAAAATTTAATACATCAGACGGATCATCGTGATACTTCTACAGCATGGACACATGGAACACCAGATGAACTGGTAATATCCCCGGTGGAAACGCAAGCCTGTAAGCCAACTCTCCCACTCTCTCGAGAATCTCAAAAGGTACGATATACCTAGGGCTCAGCTTGCCCTTCTTTCCTAACCTCATGACACCCTTCATGGGTGATACCCGAAGCAACACTCTCTACGGTCGGCATAACTTTTATGCCTGGACTGAGCTGTGCGAAGTTGATCCTGAACAATGCTGACCTTATCCAAGGTATCTTGTACTAGATCTGTGCCCAACAACCAATCCTTTTCTCGGCTCAAACCACCCGACTGGCAACTCCTTTTGTCTTTCTTTTATTTACTAGAGTTTCTTGTTCCCGCGCCCCCTGGTAACGAACCGGCACCGCCTACCGTATAATGCCTCATAGGGAGACATCTGAATGCTCGAATGGTAGATGTTGTTGTAGGCGAACTCTGCAAGGGGGAGGAACTAATCGCACGATCCTCTAAAGTCTATAACACATGCGCTGAGCATATCCTCCAATATCTGAATAGTGCGCTCGGACTGTCCGTCTATTTGAGGATGAAATGCAGTGTTCGACTCAACCCCCGTGCCCAACTCATGTTGTACTGCCCTCCAAAAGTGCGAGGTGAACTGCGTACCTCGATTAGAATTGATAGACACGGGCACACCGTGAATACGAACGATCTCATGGATATAAATCTCTGCCAACTGCTCCAAAGAGTAGGTAACTGCCACACGAAAGAAATGCACTGACTTAGTCAGCCTGTCCACAATGACCCAAACGGAATCGAACTTCCTCTAAGTCTGTGGGAGTCCAACAACGAAATCCATAGTGATACACTCCCACTTCCACTCAGGAATATCTTTCTTCTGAAGAAAACCACCGGATCTTTGATGCTCATACTTCACTTGCTGAAAATTTAGGCACCGAGCTATATAAGCAACTATATACTTCTTCATTCTCCTCCACCATTAATGCTGCCACAAGTCCTGATACATCTTTGCGGTGCCCGGATGAATAGAATACCTGTAATTGTGGGCCTCCTCAAGAATCAACTCACGAAGTCCATCCACATTAGGCACACAAACAAGACCCTGCATCCTCAAGACCCCATCATCACAAACAGTAACCTGCTTGGCACCACCGTGCCACATTGTATCCCTAAGGACCAACAAATGAGGGTCGTAATATTGCCAATCTCTGATGCGCTCAAACAAAAAAGACCGAGCGAGTGTATAAGCTAGAACAAGGCTGGACTCTGAAATATCCAACCTCACAAACTTGTTAGACAAAGTATGAACATCTGATGCAAGCGGTCTCTCACCGACTGGAGTGAATGCAAGGCTGCCAATACTCGCTGCCTTTCTACTCAATGTGTCAACCACCACATTGGCCTTCCCAGGATGATATAAGATGGTGATATCATAGTCTTTCAATAGTTCCAACCACCTCCTCTGTCTCAAATTTAGATCCTTTTGCTTGAACAGATACTGAAGGCTCCGATGATCCGTGAAGACCTCACACAACACGCCATAAAGATAGTGCCTCCAAATCTTCAACACATGAACAATGGTTGCCAACTCTAAGTCGTGGACATGGTAATTCTTCTCATGAACCTTCAACTGTCGTGATGCATACACAATCACCCTGCCCTTCTGCATCAATACTGCACCGAGCCCAACACAGGATATATCACAATATACCGTATAAGATCCTGAACCTGTGGGAAACACCAACATCGGTGTTGTAGTCAAAGTTGTCTTGAGCTTCTGAAATCTCTCCTAACACTTGTCTGACTATCTGAATGGGGAACCCTTCTGGGTCAACCTGCTCAACAGGGCTTCTATAGAAGAAAACCCCTCCACAAATCGATGGTAATAGCCCGCTAAACCCAAGAAACTTCTGATCTCCGTGGCTGAAGTGGGTCTAGGCCAGTTCTGAACTGCCTCAATCTTCTTAGGATCTACCTAAATGCCCTCTACTGATACAATGTAGCCCAAGAAAGCAACTGAATTCAACCAAAACTCGCACTTCAAAAATTTAGCATATAACTAGCTGTCTCCCAGAGTCTGAAGCACAACCCTGAGATGCTGCTGATGATCCTCTCGACTGCGAGAGTAGATCAAGATATCGTCAATAAACACAATCACAAAGGAGTCCAAGTAAGTCTTGAACACTCGGTTCATCATATCCATGAATGTTGCTGGGACATTGGTCAACCCAAAGGACATCACTAGAAACTCTTAATGCACGCACCGAATCCGAAACGTTGTCTTAGGGACATCAGATGCCCTAATCCTCAACTGATATAGCCAGATCTCAAATCAATATTTGAAAACACCTTGGCACCTTGAAGCTGATAAAATAAATCATCACTCCTCGGTAATGGATACTTGTTCTTGATGGTGACTTTTTTCAACTTCCAATAATCTAAGCACATCCTCATCGATCCATCCTTCTTCTTCACAAACAACACAGGTGCACCCTAGGGCGAGACACTAGGTCTAATGAAGCTTTTATCAAGCAAATCCTGCAATTGTTCCTTCAATTCCTTCAACTCTAGCGAGGCCATACGGTATGGCGGAATGGAAATGGGATGAGTGCCCGGAGCCAAATCAATACAGAAATCAATATCCCTGTCGGGTGGCATCCCCGATAGATCTGCAGGAAATACCTCTAGAAACTCACGAACAACTGGCACAGAATCCATGGAAGAACTAAGAGAATTGATCCAGAGTAAGAGCAGGCGACCCAACTGGTCTGGTCAACAAATAATCTCTCCACCATTTCTTGGCGAAACCAGTCATCTGAAATGTAGCAAAATCGACCACATTGGTCTCCACTATACCCATGTTCCGTAGAACCTCATGACAACTGTCAAGATACTCCTGGGTTCCTCTGAGGATGCACCATTGAAATGAACTGGAAAGAGCTTGGTTAACTTGTCCAATCTCCATAAAGCCTCATAAGACATAGCTGGTCTATCACCGGCCTGTGCCACAACAACCGGCTGAACTACTCTGACTGGCTGAGCTGATGTAGTCTGATACTGGGGAGACATCTTCTCTAGAGTGTGGGTAGCAGGAGTTTGTGCTCCTCTTCCAGCCTGAGCGATGGCTGGTGCCATGGGAAAAATGCGCCAGTCTGGGCCACATGCTACATAAGGCCACCAAAAAAAACAAAGCATCGTGAAACACTGGGATGGCGATGAACCGCTCCGGAACCAAAGCTGGCCCTGCGGGAACAGTCTGGGCTAGAGACTCCTCGTCAAGATCTACCTGAGGCTCCACTGCTAAGGCAGCTACTGGGACTCTGGGTGGAGGCCTTCCCCTGACTCGGCCTCTGGCACGGCCTCGGCATTGACCTCTGCCCCTCGTAGGAGCTGCCACTACGGGCTCTGGCTGCTGCTTAACCGAAGAAGTGGTACGTGTTCTCTCCATTTGCGAGAGAATAAGAGTAGAAAACTTCAATCAGTATTGGGAAAACAAAATCGCACGACAGAAAAGAATATAAGTGAAATTTGTTCCTAAACTTCTTAGCCTCTGGAAGATAATTACAGATGTCTCCGTACCGATCTCCCAGACTTTACCAAGCTCGCTCGTGAATTGGGAGACCTAGGAAACCTAGTGCTCTGATTCCAGCCTGTCACGACCTGGAATTCCCACCGTTTGGACCGTGATGGCGCCTAACATTCCACATGCTAGGCAAGCCAATGTTAGAGAATTTATTGAGCCAAACCATATTCAATTCAGTAAATAACAGCAATAAACTAAAATGAAATACAACGAGTGCAGAATAATATAGAAGCTTCAACATTTACTACTACCCAGATCTGGAGTCATAACTCACGAGTTACTATGATTACTACAAACAGAACCTGAAGAAGGAAAATACATTGTTTTGAAGTAGAAATATAGTAAATGATATAACTAGGAAGAGACTTCAGGGTCTGCGGACGCCAACAGATCTACCTTGGGTTTCCTGACAGCAAATCTAGTAGCTAACCTCTCAGTAGATCACAAATACGAACTTAACAGTAGTCGCAATTGTGAAGCTTGATCTCGCAATTGCGAGATCTAAGGCCTGCAACAAAAACTGAAGCACACCAATAATGTTCTAAGTCCAAATTCACTCTGTAGCCTATCTGAAACTCACCCGAGCCCTCGGGGCTTCAAATCAAACATGCACACAAGTCTAAAAACATCATAAGAACTTGCTCACGCAATCAAATCGCCAAAATAACATCTAGAACTGTGAATTGAACACCAAATCAAATGAAATTTTCAAGAAAACTTTAAAACTTCTATTTTCACATCCGAACGCCTGAATCACGTCAAACCAATTCCGTTTCTCATCAAATTTCATAGACAAGTCATAAATATGGTATTGGACCTATACCGGGTTCCGGAACCAAATACGGACCCGTTATCCAAAAAGTCAAGCTTTGTTCAAACATGTCAGATTCATAAGCCTTTAACCTTCAAATTTCGACAAAGTCCGATATCTTGGGCTAGGAACTTTTGACTTCTATTTCAGGCATATGTCCAAATCCCAAATCATGGTACAAACCCATCGGGATCGTCAAAACACGAATTCGGTCAGTTTACTAAAAATATTGACCAAAGTCAACTCAAATGAAGTTTTTAGGAAAAAATTCTTAAAAAGCTTTCCGAAAAGGCGCTTGAACTACGCACGTAAATCAAGAAAGGCTAAAATATGGTTTTTAAGGCTTCAGATCACAGAATAAGGTTTCAAAACATGAGATGACCTATCGTTTCATCACAATTACCACTTAGTGTCGAATATCCTTAGTCAAATTTTGACCCATACAATTAGTCCCTCCGCTTATCGAGGCCACCTCTCAGATGACCTTGATGAGCGGACCTCGTTAGTCATTGTTGAGAGATTTAGATGGGCAGGTCGAGTAATAACATTCATGACAAGGTGGTAATGTGGCACCTCGTGAGCCATACCTTACCGTTACGTAGGTTTCGAATGATGTCATGGCATCATGTGTCATTATTATGCGTTTTCCTGATTCGTTGTGTCACTTCCCGTGCCTCTTCTATTTTGATATTTGTGCGTCGACGATTCGTATTCTCGATTATGGTTCCTGGGTTTTATAAATAGGGATAGAATATCCTCTACTTGGTCCTTTGTGTTTTCAAATATTTGAGTCTCTACATATGTTTTTCTTCTTCTCCGAGTGTTCTTGCATTCATTATTTCCACCTTTGCATTCCTATGTTTCCTGATTTTGGAATCTTCTCCTACTCATACCTCCCTTGTACTTGCATTTTCTTCTCATATAAACAACCAAATATGGCTAATACATCTTCTTCTTCCGGGAGGACATCTGATCCTGTTCCACTAGCAGTGAGCATGCCCCCTCATGACAATGGGGCTGCCATTATTGTAGAGGATGAGAGTTTCCCTACGGTGGAGGAAATAATTCCTCGTAGGGAGAAAACTAGGCCTGATTTCTCGAAGTTGCTAGAGAATCATCCCGAAATTTTGGAGTCATTGATGACAGAGGCGGTCTCACCGAATTTAGGACCAAATATAAAATTCCCGCCCATATAGATCTGATCTCCGGGCATGACGTGGTGCAAATACACCACCCCGGGTACTGCGCCTTCTACGCATACCCCTTCTATGCGGGCTATTTTTTTCTTATTCTTTCCATGGCCAAAGAATTTTACCGCTATTACCGTGTGTGTCCGGCCTAAATTTCCCCCTACATCTATAAGCTCATATGCATGGTCTTGAAATTTATGGAACTAGCCGGGGTCGAGGTGTCACTCCGCCACCTGATGCATCTTTTCGCCCCAAATTTTCACAATGGAACGATGTTACACCTCCGCCACTGAGGCAAAAAATGCCTAGAGGTAAAAATGGACGATAAGTCTAGCCGCCAATTCTGGCTCAATTAGTTCTACATCAGAACTGAAGACGTAGTGATTAATTCAAGCGGGTTCCCTGAGCTTTGGAACTACGCCCGTAAGTACCCTTCCTTTTCCCTTCATTGTACTTCTTGTTGGTCGACTCTTGTTATATTGACTGTCTTTTCTTCGTGCAGTTGAGGTCGGCCCCCTCCTTTGGTTGAGGACATTCACAATTAGGTTAGTCAGATCCTTCCTTATACGGTGGGGATCCGCGAGTGGTCGGCCTTCCGTGAGAAGTTCGGACCTAAGCCCCCCGGTAAGTCTGCTTACCTTAGATCTTTGTCATTGTTTTTTTATTGTGTCTTTGTGGGTACTGATTTTGTTCTTTTGTTTTTTCATGAGCACAGAGAGATTCGAGGAAGTTGAGGGCTCCTACTGTTCCGATAAGTGACTACTTCAAAGAGATCTACCTCGGTTGCGACCACAATTGGGTATACCCGATAATCTGCCTCAGCTCGGCCTTTGGCCTTAGCTTGACCAAATTGACTAGCGGCGGATCCAATATCTGAGAATCCGCCCCTTAATGTGTTGCATTTAATTGACAAGTCACCTAGAGCGAGGAAGAATTGGTTCCGCTCAAGAGGAGGGCGGTGGATGTCGACGATGGGATAGTTTGAGCGATGAACTCTACAAGGAGCGACTGTGAGCTGGCTGTTGCTATGTTAGAGAGTGACGTGAATCTATCAACCAAAGCTCCACTATCTACGAGGGTCGTGGAAGATGTTCCTTTACCCGAGGTTGCGGTTGAAGTTGGAGGGCTATCTGAGGCTGCGGACACCGTATTGAGAAAAGAACTGTCATCCTCAGGACTGGTTGGCATTCCTTCGTTGTCCGAGGAGAGAGGAAAGGGAATTTTCAAGGACGGTTATGAAATCAGTTCTGACGTTGATCCCGAGGAGGTGCAGATGTTGAGTGAAGGATTCACCCGGGTGGAGGTGAGGTTGGAGGGGTCTACTCGTACCATCGTAGTTCCCATGAACCGTGACTTGTTGGTGAACAAGGAGGACGTGGTCCCCTCCTTGTTTTGATGGTAGGATATAATCTCATGTTTTATTCGATTATTACATTCTTATTTACTGCACTTTAGTTGAGTTTGAGCTTTAATCGCTAGTATTATGCACTAATTGTGTGTTTTATGCCTTGTATGAGTGATTCCGAGCTATGTAGATGTTATGAAATGAATTCAAGTGACTTGGAGATTTGAAGTCTGAGTAAAAGCCTAAGGAATTAAGCCGGGATCGTGTTCGGGGATCAACGTATGATAGTTTAGAACGAACGAAGAATCGAGCAGGCATATTGTGCAGTGTCTAATAAAATAAACATAACTTTTCGCTCGCAACTCCGTTTGGGCTCCACAATATATTTTTGGAAATATAATTCAAACGGATACAACTTTTTTTATTTATATTGTTTCAAATTCCCGACAAAACAGGGTGAGGCGCTGCAAGTGCGCGGCCGCGCACTGACCGTGCATATGGGGCGAAACAGTGTGAAAAGTGCGCGGGCACACTTTCAGGTGCGCGTCCGCGCGCGTCCTGTCCGGGAAAAGTGTCCTTTTTGCGTAGGAGAAGGTTTACGTGGTTGGGCTCGACTCTACTTGGTATATATACATGGAAAACCAGTATTTAGGACTTTTGACACATCTAAGACCTAAGGAGGCTAGAGAGAAGGTGGAAAAGTCAAAGCACAAGGAATTCATCATTCAATCCTCACTCAAGACAAGAGTTTGGATCGTTTTATGATTTTCTTTATATTTGTGATGAATTACTCCATATCTTTGGAGTGGTTCTCTTTAGGGCTTGATGGATTTGGTGTGTTGATACTTGTTTGTGGATAATTAACTCTAGTTTTATGTATTGAATCATTTTGGATGTTTTAATTGCATATTTATTCACTTGTTCATGTAATCGAGAGAGGCATAACTTGTGATATTATTGAATTATAGTTTGTTGGTTGAAGTCATTAATTCTTCTTAGTAATCGAAAAAGGCTAGTTGAATTGGTGATTAAACTTAGTTAGGAGGATAATCGAGAGAGGTTCTCTGAAAGACCAATCCACTACGAATTCTTACATATCTTCACGTGCTTAAAAATTGTTCATCTTGTGAGGTTGAGACTTAATCGAGAGAGGAGTTTCTGCTAAACAGTTGAATTAATAATCAAGTGAATTCGAGAAACTCACTTGAACATTAGAAGTGAATTATCTAGAGTTAAATCCCAAATATTATCAAGCTCTAAAGCCGGGTATTCTGTACCAACTTGACCTACAGGGAGAGTGGTGGACAGGTATTCTCTACAATGACACTGATTCTTTCCAGCCTTAGTAAAATAGGGGTGGGCATTTCCGGCCAGTTTTTAGTTTAGGAGTCGGTAGGGAGAGATTGTTTCTCTTTACTAGAGCCAAGACTGTACGAGGGGAATTGCGTGAATGATGAGACCAGCCTAACCTAAAGTCAAGGCTCTTCCCTTATCTTGCAACTATCCTATCAACCCTATCTTCTGCCAATTGATAACTTTTTTGCTTAACACTTGTGTTGATTGTCTTTAGTCAATAGTTTAGAATCTTAGTTATAATTTTAATCATATAAACCTCAATTGTTGATCATATTGGATAGAAATCTAGCTACAAACTAGGAAAATACTGTTTAACTTGAATCTGTGTGGATACGATATTATATTATACTATATTCGACTAGCGAGCATATTTAAGTGTGTGTTTAGAGCTAGTCAAATTTTGGCGTCGTTGTCGGGGATTGGCAATCAACAGTGTTTGAAATAGTTTGTGGTGCAAATTCAGGAATTAGGTTTTAATTTTTTTTCTTCTTTTCTTTTACCCTTCTATTTTATTTTCGTTATTAGTTAACTTCTTTTCAAGATTTGTTTTGTAGTACCTAATAAGTTGGAGTAGATACTGTAGTTACTGAACTCCAAATGCTATGAAAATGGAGTACAATCAGCCTAAGAAAATGGTTGAAGAGTTAGCAGCTGAATTTTATTAGCGGTCTGTTATGTGTTTTAAATGCGGTGGAAATCATCTATGGGTTGACTATCAAGCAGGTATGTATTCTTCCTATGGTTCGTATTTTCAACAGTCTCGCTATATTTCTAGTCCATACATGTATGAGGATTCATATGGGCACAATCTTGACTCTGGTTGGGATGAATACCTTAATTATAACTGGGATGAAAGCGAAGTGAGACAACCACCTCAAGGGGATAATGATAGTTTGGAAGAGCTTGTGTATAAGTTCGTAATTAACCCGGTATAGAGATTTACACGAGATGATGAAGCCATTAACAACCTAACAACACGAGTGAGTCAAATAATAAGTACATTTTCAGAAAGCACATTGCGTTGTGATGGTGAATATATGGAGGAGATGCCCTGTGAGAATGAGCCTACCCAAGAGGATGAGCATCCAAAGAGAGAGCTTTTCACTGTTCAAGATGACTCTGATTCAACTGAGATGATTGAAAATAAGGTTGTGGCTGAGTGTGAAGCAATGAAAGAAGAGTGCAAACCCATATTCACCTTTCCACATTTGCAATATTTGGTAGAAGAGAATGAGAAACAAATTGTAACGTCCCGGTCTGTCGTTACGTAGAACTTGCATTTTTATTGCTTTCATTTACTTTTCATGGATTGGTTATTCTATTATTGAGATGTTAGAGTTGGTAGGCTTGAAATCGGAATGGTTGTAGTGAGAGCTTAGTCGCTTAGTCTTTAAAAATAGCCTTAAAGTTGGAAAAGTCAACTGAGAGTTGGCTTATTGGGAAACGACCTCGGAATGCAGATTTTATGGCTCGGATAGCTTGATTAGGTGATTTGGGACTTAGGAGTGTGTTCGGAATATTTTTGTGATGTCCGGTGTAGAATTAGGCTTGAATTGGCGAAAGTTAGCTTTGGTGATTTCCGGTCGGCAGTGGAAAATAGGCTATCGGCGTTGGAATGGAATTCCGGAAGTTGGAACAGGTGACTTGGTAAAAGGGCCCCGACTTATTTCCAGAATAAGAGTTCGACCGCGGCTTCCCCCTTTTTTTGGGGGGGATCAAGTTCCTTGCCAACTGCCACCTATCGACCCCGACCTCTTTTCATTTATTTTGGATATTACCAAACCTAGCCTAGCCTTCGTAAATCACACTAAAGCGGACACCCAACCGTAATGTCATTTAGGATATGTCTGCAAAATTTTAGGTCAATCGGAGTTGTTTTGGATAGTTTCGGCAAAGTTGGAGGATTTTAGAAATTTCAAAGTTCGTAGGTTTGAATCCGATGTAAATTTGGTGTTTTGATGTTAGTTTTGGTGTTTTGAGAGTGCAAATAAGTTTGAATGATGTTATGGGATATGTTGGTAGGCTTGTTTGGGGTGGCTCGGGATTGATTTCGGTTGGTTAACGGGAATTTTTGGACTTAGAGAATTGTTGGTTTTCTGGTTTTGGTGCAGCAGACTTTTACTCTCTGTGATCTCGTAGGGGGAGCCGTGATCGCGTATTTCAATCAAGAGGGGCAGAATTTTTACACTCTGCGATCGTATAAGTGTGCTCGCGATCGCAGAGGTCGAGCAGGTCAAGTATTGCAATCGCGTGGCCTTTCCTGCAATCGCGTAGGGTCATGACAGGCGCGTAGGGGTGAGGTCATAGGGTATTCGCTATCACGTGAATTTGGTTGCAATCGCGTGAGGTTGAGCCACTGTGAACCGCGATCACGTGGCTTTTTCCGCAATCGCAGTGAAGAAATCATTGGGCAGTATATAATTAAACCCACCGCGACTTAAACCCGTTTTACACTATTTTTGTACGGACAGAGAGCTTTGGGGGCGATTTTTGAAGAGGGAAATCATTGTTCTTCATAGAGGTAAGTGTTTTGGATCTTAAAACTCATTTATGGATGATTATAGAATATAATATCAGTGTTAAATTCACGAAAATCAGTAGAAAGAGATGGGTTTAGGGCTTGAGATTTTGAGACCTTTAGGGATTGATTTGAGGGGTCAAACGAACTCCGATTTTAGCGTTCTTTATATGTACGGACTCGTGATTTGATGAAGAATAGTTTGGTATAAAACTTTCTGAATTTTGGGATGCGGGATCGGGGGTCATGTTTTGATTAATTTCGGGTTTTGAGCTAAATTTGGTACTTTTCAATTGGAATTCATTCCTTAAGCATAATTTGATGATAAAAATATGAACTTGGTAGATTTGGAGCACTTAGAGGTCGGATTTAGAGGCAAAGGCACTGCAGAGTAGTATTTTAGCTGGTTTTGAGGTAAGTAACATTTCCAAACTTGGTTCTGAGGGTTCGAAACCCCGATCTAAATGATTTATGACTATTGTTGGGGTGACGCACATGCCAAGTGACGGGCGTGCACCAAGTAATTTTGTCCTGGCTTATCCCATGGTACCGCTTAGTGATTATTCCATGATGATATATGTGCTTCTATTAATGTGGTAATTGTGAACATGTTAGAAATCATGGTAAGTATAAATACTAGGCTTCACACAAAAAATGCTGAGACCCGAGTGGTCGTATATTGTTGTCTCATTTTGTGATTATTTGATGTAATATACTCAGTCCTGTTATAGCATATCACTTCATATCTCAGTCTCAGTATTGTTAATTACATGCATACTTATCATTGTTTCGGGCTGATTGAGGCATTTGTGATCCATGTGAGTGAGACTGAAGAGTAATGACTGAGTGAGGCCGAGAGCCTGTTGTTGAGACAGTTATGAGAATGGACTACACACTGCAATGATATTTAAATCATGCCTTCGTTGTCTTGATATGGCGCTTGGGCCACTAGGGCCCCTCCGGAGTCTTTACACCCCCAGTGAGCGCATTGATGATGAGGGATGGATCTTCTCTGGGCATGGATCTTGTCCAGTGTTGAGGTTATATGAGGGATTGATCTTCCCTGGGCATGGATCTTGTCCGAAGCTGATGTTATGAGAGGGCTGGATCTTCCCTGGATATGAAAATTGTCCGAGTGTTGTATTCCGGAGATGGATCTTCTCCGTGGGGGCTAGACTGGCCTCTTTCCTTAGTACATAGTGACTACGGTCACCGGTGTTTATGCATATTCCGGGATGGAACTTCCCTGGGCCTGAGAGCCATATATAGTACTGAGTGGACTTCTGTGGGAGATCTATGAACACTATGTGCATATCCATGCTGGTTTCATACATATATTTCATGATGGCATGTAGAGTATACTGGCATACTTGGCATATTTTCTCATCCTGATAATTGTTAGCATGTCTAAATTTTGTATATTAATTATTGTAATATAACTGAGGTTTTGTCCGTCGCTACTTCGCAGCCCATAGTTTGGGTTCGTTACTTCTGAGTTGGTGTACTCAAGTTACCCCCTGCACCTTGTGTGCAGATCCAGGTACACCGGGACCCGGTAGTGGATATTGAGCAGCGATCAACGTTTCTATTGGAGTTGTCGAGGTAGCAGTTGGCGATCATGACCTAGTCTTCTCTTTTTTAATCTACCTGTTGTTCTTTATTTTGAGACAATGTTGTCCATTTCTCCTTTTCTTTACTTTATGCCATAGTAGCTCATGACTGAGTGACACCGGATACGGGGTTGGAAGTTTAAATTTAGTTTTTCACACATTGTTTTAAACTTCAGATTCTTAGTATTATTAATAAATTCATTTAAAAATCGTATTTTTACTGAAAATTGAATTTAGCTTAGTTAAAAAGGGAGGCTTTCCTGGTTCCACGACAGGCGTCATCACGACTCCGAAATTGGGTCGTAACACAAATAGTCTTGGACATACTAAAGGAATATTCACTTGACCTTTCTTCTTTGTTTTCTTATTCTAACCTTGATCATGTGGATTTTATTTTTAGGGATTTATAGGAATATGTATGGATTGATCCTGTGAAAGAATACGGAAACAAGTTAAGGATCATCATGAACGAGCAATTCACCACTCAAGATGAGGTTAATAAAGAAAGAAAAGGGTGGGTCTTTTAGGTATCCTTAGAAGAATTGGTCTTAATGAGCTCCACAAAGAATCCCAAGGAGCAAAAACGAGGAATGAATTTAGAATTAGGGGTGGAGTTCATAAGTTCTCGAAAAAAAAAGAAGGTTCAGAGAAGTTTTCTTTACCTTATGCTTTTTATTTATGTGTCATGGGGACATGCATCAACTTAGAGTGTGGGGTGGGGATATTTCTATGTTGTATGTAGATTAGTCTTAGTTTTTATTTTAATTAGCTTGATTGCTTTTTCTTTTGTTAGTTGAATAGTAGAAAAAAACATTAAAATTTTAAAATTTTTGATTTTTCCCTACGATCCATATCATTTGACGGCTTTCTTGAGGGATTAAAGTCAAAGGAAAAAGACAAAAAAAAATTCTTTTTGTAGGTAGTGTATCAATCCCCCTTGTTTTTTCTTTGTGTCGTGGTTCTTTTCCAAGGATTTTGTTTGAATCGGGTATAGTTAGTTTTAATTTTTTTTAGGAGTAGGAAACCTTGTGCTATGGTTTGAAATGAAAGCAATATTTCTTGACTTTGTTATTCCTTGAGAATAGTAAGTGTGTTAGTTGTGACGCTTAGGCTCAATTTTTTACCTTGTATAAGTGCCTTAAATTGTATGATCTTAGCTTTGCTTAATTGCTTTGACTAGAGTGCCTTGATGAGGTCAATCCTGAATGAGTCATGTGCCATGGGTATGTGAGATTTTTATGTTATTATGTGCATTGCATTTGATGTCTAGAACTTGCCCCGTGTGTTTACAAAGAGAAATGGTAGTTTGGTTCAGTCTAGGAAGTGATATAGGAATTTCTTTGTTGAGCCAGTGATATGCTTTTACCACCTAATTGTTATGTATCTTGGTTAACCCCTTTGAGCCTGTAATCCTATTTCTTTGACAACCACATTACAAGCCTTACCCAATTGTTTGAATTGAAAATCTATTTGAACTTTGTACCTCTCGTGAGCACTTGAAATTGTTATGAACTTTGTAAAAGATAAAGTTTGGGGTGGTTGGTCTGGTTTGTGAGTGAAACTATTGAAATAAGGAGAAAGGTGCATTATTTTGATAAATCAAGAGCCACTTGAATTGAAAAAGAAAGAAAATAGTATTGTATTGTTGTGAAAAATATTCTTTGATAATGGTGACTCTTGATGTAAATGTGCTTAAGTAATTTGGGAGTTAATGTATAATGATGTGAAGGTGGAGTTATGGTTTGAGTGTGCGGACCTTCAGGCCAAGTGGTATCTCTGCAGCCTGAGCTCGAGCAGTGTTCGATCAGTGCCGACACTTTGAGTGATAAAGTCGTTAAGAAGATGACGGATTTGGAGAAGATCGAGTTGGCTTGGTTGGTCAAAATTTACTTTAATTAATTCAAACGAGGTTGAATGTGACTTTAGTTAATTCGAACGAGGTCGAATGTCACTTTAATTGATTCAAACAAGGTCGAAGGTTATCCAATTCGAACGAGATCGAAGGTTATTCAATTCAAATAAGGTCGAATGTAAGTTGATTCAAACAAGGACGAATGTGAGTTAATTCGAGCAAGGTTGAATGTTACTCTATTTTATTTGAACGAGGTAGAATGTCACTTTAATTAATTCGAGCAAGGTCGATTGTTATTTAATTTGAACGAGGCCAAATGTAAGTTGATTCGAAAAAGTAGAATGTGAGTTAATTCGAGCAAAGTTGAATGTTACTCTAGTTAATTCAAACGAGGTCGAAGTCACTTTAATTAATTCTAACGAGGTCGAATTTTATTTAAGTCGAACGAGGTCGAATGTAAGTTGATTCGAATAAGGTTTAATGTAAGTTGATTTGAACAAGGTCGAATGTAACTTTTGCTTAATTGATGCAGCGTGTTTTGGAGAAAACATGGGCGAACTTCATGTACTTGTGCTTTGCTTATATATATAGGAGAAATATACATGTTTTCCGGGCTGGCATTCCAGTCCCAGTCTACCTAGTCCCTTCATTGGTCTACCTGGAGAAGTATTGAGAGGTTGGGCAATGAACTGATCGACCTGTGTCCTCACCTGTTTGTGCTTCAGCCTGAAATGTCCTCCTTGTAGCCTCATTAAAAACCTTCCCGAGAAAACCCAATTGGGACAAAACTCAGGTAAGGGAAAAAAAGTACGGATCGGAGACCATTTTTCCTTAGAAGTTAAAGTATTTAAGGTGGGCGACGTTCCAGTTGTTTGATAGTAGTTTCCCTTCCATTATTTCTAGTTGAAATGACCATTTGTTTGCTGCTATCGTGATTTTGTATGGGCCATCCCAATTTGTTCCCAATTTTCCCTCCCGCATGTCTTTGCTTGCTTGTGTTTGGTATTGAGCACGTAGTCCCCGACTTTGAGTGGTCTGACCTTGGCTTTTTTGTTGTAGTAGCGTTCTTCCTGTTGGTTTTGGGCGATCATCCTTATGTAGGACATATCTCTCTGTTCTTCGGCTTCGTCGAGCTCGTGCCTTCTACTTTCGTTGTTCCTCGACCCGCTCTCATGAGAGTATCTCAAACTTGGTTCTCCATCCTCGACTGCTATTACTGCATCGGTGCCATAGACTAATGAGTAGGGTGTCTCTCCTGTGCTTGTTTTTGACGTTGTGCGGTATGCCTATAGTACTTCTGGCAGTAGTTCTGGCCATAGTCCCTTGGCGTTCTCGAGCTTTTGCTTTATGATGTTCAATACCGATTTATTGGAGGACTCCGCTTGCCCATTTCCCGCGGGATGGTATGGGGTGGAGATTATTCTTATGATATTCCACTTCTCAAAGAACTCAGCGACCTTTTTCCCATTGAATTGGGATCCGTTGTCACAACTGATATCTTTAGGGAGGCCGAAGTGGCACACAATATTTTTCCATATGAAGGTGATCACTTCTTGTTCACGTATTTGGGCGAATGTTCCTGCTTCTACCCACTTAGAAAAATAGTCAGTTAAAATCAAAAGAAATCGTACGTTACCTCGCCCCGTAGGGAAGGGGCCGACGATGTCCATCCCCCACTTGATGAAAGGCCAAGGTGAGGTGACCGAGTGGAGGTTTCTCGCCCGCTTGGTGGATCATAGGGGCATATTTTTGACATTGCTTGCATTTTGTCACGAAGTCAGCGGTCTTTTTTTTCATGGTGGATCAGTAGTATCCTGCTCGTATGAGACTCTTACCAGGGCCTGATTGCCAGAATGAGCTCTGCAGTGGCCTTCGTGGACTTCTTCTAGAACCCGTCGTGTCTTATTTGGGCCTAAGCATTTTGCTAGGGGACCGCCATACATCCTTTTGTATAGTTTGTTGTCGATGAAGATGTACTTGTCTGCTTGCATTCGAAGCTTCTTGGCTTATTTTTTGTCATCTAGGAGAACGTCGTCCGACAAGTATGTAACAATACGGTTGTGCCAGTCCCAAGTTAGGTTTATAGTCCTTACCTCGATTTGACTGATCAATGAGTGGAATAGAGTGACCACGTTTCCTTCTTCGGTTAAGCTTTTAGTGGCCACCGATAGTTTGGCGAGGTCGTCTGCTTCGATGTTTTGCGCTTGAAGGATCTGGTCGAGCTGGCATTCATCAAATTCGAGCAGAAGCTTGCAGATCTCGACCTGATACTTTTGTAACCTTTCCTCTTTGATTTGGAAAGCCCATGTGACTTGGTTTACACGGAGTTGAGAGTCGCAGCGTAGGATGACTCGCCTCACTCCACACTTGAGTTTCAACTTTAATCCTGCAATCACAGCCTCATACTCGGCCTCATTGTTAGTCATGTTCGGGCCTCTTATGGACTGGCGAATTACTTCGCCTGTCGGGACCTCGAGTACGAGTCCTAATCTGGACCCTGATGCATTAGAGGCGCCATTGGTGTACAAAATCCATAGATCTTGTATTTGAGGAGAGGTGTTGGAAGCTTCTCTTTTAACTTCAGGCATTATTTTTGCACTAAATTCGGCGACGAAGTCGCCAAGTACTTGCGACTTTATCGCCGTTCGCGGTTGATATGTGATATCATGTTCGCTTAATTCTATGGCCCATTTGGCCAATCTGCCCGATAGTTCGGGCTTATGTAAAAGGGAAAAGTTGTGACTACCGAGATGGGGTGGCACTGGAAGTAGGGTCTAAGCTTTAGGGAAGCTACGACCAAGGCCAGGGATAATTTTTCGAGGTGGGAGTACCTCGTCTCGACGTCGACTAAGGTTTTTCTAATGTAATAGACGGGAGATTTCATACCGTTATTTTCTAAGACCAGGACTCCACTCACCGCCACTTCGGATACGGCCAGGTAAACGAGGAGGCATTCTTCGAGCTCCGCTTTCGAGAGCAGTGGCGGTGATGATAGGTAAGCCTTTAACTCCTTCAGGGCGTTGACGTACTCGGAGGTCCATTGCAGGTTGTTGTCTTTCTTGAGTAATCCAAAGAACTTGTGGCATCTATCAGATGACCGTGAGATGAATCTTCACAGGGCGGTTATACGGTCGGTCAGTCTCTGAACCTGGTTTTTGTTGGTTAAGTTCTCCTGTATCCCGTCTATAGCTTTGATTTGGTCGGGGTTGACCAAGATGCCTTGTTTTAATACTAAGAAACCTAGGAATTTCCCTGAGGTCACGCCGAGTGCGCATTTTTCAAGATTCAGTTTTATTCTGTATCGCCTGAGTATATCAAAGGATTCTTACAGGTGATCGTTGTGATCCTCTTTCCTTTTGGACTTGACCAACATATCATCTATGTAAACCTCCATGGTTTTCCCGCGTTGGTCTTTGAACATCTTTGTCACCAACCTTTGATACGTCGCCCCCACATTTTCAGTCTGAAAGGCATTACCCTAACAATAAGTTCCTTGGTGGGTGATGAATGTGGTCTTCTCCTAGTCTTCCTCCTCCATGAGGATCTGGTTATAGCCCGAGTATACGTCTAAGAAGCTTAACAGCTCATGCCCGACTGTTGCGTCAATGAGCTGGTTGGTATGTGGCAGCGGGAATGAGTCTTTTGGGCATGCTTTGTTCAAATCTATGAAGTCTACGCACGTCCGCCATTTTCCTTTATTCTTTTTCACCATGACCACATTGGCGACAGATTGGGGGTATTTTGATTCTCTGATGGAGCCATTTTCCAGCAGTTTTTCAACCTCTTCGCGGACTGCATCGTTTATTACAGAATTGAACTTCCGCCTAACTTGCCTTACATAGGGTAAATGGATCGACGTTCAACTTGTGTGTCGCTATCTCCTTCGGGATACCTGGAAAGTCTGCATAGGAAAAGGCAAACAAGTCTGCGTTATTAATTAAGAAATAATGGAATTTACCTGGTTCCTGAAGCTTGTGGCCGATGTAGGCTTTCTTGTTGTGGTCGTTACCATCAAGTTGGACTGGGTCGAGGTCTTCTATGGTTGATCCCGTGGCCTCTATAATTCTGAGATCTTTGATGACGTCCTTTCTTTCATCACCACTCGACTTCGGCCTTGTTAATTGCTATGCCTCTTTGGATTTTCCCTTCATTTGTTGGGTGTATGTACAATCATGGGCGATGCAATAGCATTCTCGGGAAGTGCGTTGTTCTCCTCGGATGTTGAATACTCCCCATGGTGTGGGAAATTTGATGACTTGGTATAAGCTGGAGGGGATAGCCTTCATGGCGTGTATCTAAGGCCGGCCTATTATGGCGTTGTACGCCATGTCCTGATCCATGATATGGAATGTGGTTTCCAGAGTGACACTGCCGGCCAGGACGGGGAGTGTGATTTCTCTAGATGTTCGTTCAACTGCATTGTTAAAACTGATTAGTGTGATGCAGTGTGGCACTATCTTATCCTCGAGTTTCATCTGTGCAAGTACTCGAGGGTGGATAATGGATGGGTAGCTCCCATCGTCCACCATAAAACGTCTCACATCTATATCTAATATGAGTAAAGTGATAACAAGAGCATCATAGTGAGGAAAAACCAAACTGTTGGTATCTGACTTATCGAAGATGATACTTTCTTCGAGTTCGTCGTACCGTTCATGAATGATCGGCCATTTGAGTTTGTGGGTGGTGGTGAATCTTACGTTGTTGATCGATGCGTCATTGCCCCCTCCGGTGATCATTTGAATGGTTCGATTTGGAGAAGGTAGTTTTGGTGGGCCTTGGTGTTGTTCACGTCCTTAAGCGAAGTTGGCCCTTTCTCGGTCGCTCAACAGCTCTTTCAAGTGCCCTTGGTGAAGCATGTTCACGACCTCTTATCTTAGAGCTATGTAGTCCTCGGTTTTGTGACCTCGATCCTGGTGGAATTAGTAGAGGGCGTTTGACTTCCTGGTGTTTGGGTCGGACCTCATCTTCTGTGGCCACTTCACTTTTGGGTCGAGCTTCTCCAATGCGTAGACTATTTCTGAGGGTGAAAATTTTCACCAGATAGTAAGGGGGCATACCTCTCTCACTTCGATGAGTCCCTGTTCTCGGCCTATACGGGCCTTCGTCGTGGCGGGAAGGCGGCATGATGGCGGCTCTGACATATGGTTGATGTCTTTCTCGGTTGGGTCGTGGACCTGCTAAATCCTTTCTGTTGTCATTTCTCCAATCTTTTTTGGACTTGGCTTGTACTGAGGTCAATCGTTGGGTGGTTCCATTTAGGTCGTCTTCATCAGCTCGGACTTTGGCGCAATAGGCATTATGTATTTCGTCGCAAGTGGTCGGGAGATATTTTATAAGACGACTCAGCAACTTCTTGGTCGCCCTTGAACCGCTTATGTTCAACCCATTTTGGAAAGCTGCTACAACCATTCCTTTCGATACATTCAGGAAGGTCATCCTTATGCGGTTGAATCGAGCAAGGAAGTCCCTCAGTCCTTCTCTGGGTGATTGTTTTATGGCAAATATATCATTCACTCTCGCCTCTGCCTTCTTAGATCTGGCATGGGCCGTTACAAACTTGTTGTCCATCTCTTCGAATGTTTCAATAAAGTGCACAGGCAGCTGTAATACCAAGTTAATGCGCCCCCGGTGAGGGTTTCGCCAAACCATTTCAGTAAGATGGAGGATACTTGCTCTTTGGCGAGGTCTGCCCTTTACTGCGGTGACATGGTGAGTCACATGATCCTCAAGGTCTGCCCTATCATCGTATATTTTTAGGTACGATGGCATTTTGAAGTTTTTAGGTATGGCATGTGGTGCGGCTTCATCACTGTACGACTGCTCAACAAACAGACCGGCATCTCTTTTCGGTAAGAGTTTTTGGGTGCCCAATAATTTGTTTACCCTTTCTTGATGCTCTTTCATTTGGTCTCGGAGCATTTGTTTTCATTCTCCATCTTTTTCGTCTTCCTTAAAATGGCTATGAGGGTGTCGTCGCCTACATTATTAACATTGTGAGTGATACCTGCTATGGGAGGAGGAGGGTCGTGCTGCTCGACTGTTATTGGTGCGACGTAGGTCCTTGCACTCTCTCTGATCACCTTTTGAGAGGGTTTGTCAAGGATGCTGGTCAATGTATTCGTCATCCAAGCTTCGAACAACTTCTTCACCGCCGGTGGTGCCTCTTCCGTTGTGGATGTGGAGGCTCCTTTACCGTAGGACATTGTGATACTACCATGAGGAAAGGGGTGAGCCACTTTTCCTGGGAGAGGCATTTGGCGTTGCATCCTCACCCTCTATTTCAGAGACCTTGTTGATGGTGTTTAAGAGGTTGGTGATGAGATCAGCCACTGCCTTCATCCTTTCTTCTCTTTTACCTGTCATGTTAGATCTGTATGCACAAGAAAGTATAGGGTTCTGTATTTTTTTTTTTGGCTAGTTATAGATCTGGAATAAAGTAAAACTTTGACTAGGAAATCCCCACAGACGGTGCCAAATTATTTGACCAAAAAATATGAAACATTGGTTAAACTAATTAATTTAGTATATGAGAGATTAAGCCTAGTTAAAGATAATAACTTCATATTTGTGATCAGCCTATGTGGATGATGTAGAACAATGTAGGAACAGATTTAATGTAACGTGTATTTAATGTTTCAAGGTCAATAATGGGATGGGAATATCAAGCATTAAGTAACAATAAATGACACTAAATGTAAATAAGGAGAATGATTCACCCAATATCGAATGAGGTGGATGATTCTTATTTCTCATAATGATGAATGACAAATAACTATGAGAATATTGGAGACGTTCTCGGATCTGATGGGCAAAGTATAGAATAATCAACAAAACGAATCTCTTTAGAAAGGTGATATTTTATTATCTAGAGAGTCTGCTTTTCAAGAGAGTTCATATCAATTCTTTTCAGAGAATATTACATGTTTATCACCTAGTCTCTCTTTCTATTTATAAGGGACACACTCCCAATTAACCCTAAAAGTACAGACAGAGAGAATATTTAATGGAATATTCCCTCGAAAATCCCGTTATTAAACTAGTCATTACTGCTCCTTCTGACACTTGACCTCGGCCATGATCGACTACTCGGCGGTGAGCTCCATTATTTATTGCTCGACCTCGGCCAAATTTCTTTCAGTATTACCACTTAGTGTTGAATATCCTTAGTCAGATTTTGACCCATACACTAATCACCCTGATTGTTTATTCAAGCAAGAGAAGTCTATTTATGGCCTTAAACAAGCTCCTCGAGTCTGGAATGAATGATTAACTGATGCTTCTTGTGAGCTTGGTTTCCGAGGCTCCAAAACATATTCCTCACTCTTTTTTAGAAGCACATGCAGTGAAAAATTATTTTGTCTGATCTATGTTAATGACATAATAGTCTTGGGCACATCTATGCATCTAGTTTCTTCAATGTTTCAACCGTTAGAAATACGTTTCTCCTTGTGTGACTTGGGTAAGCTTAATTACTTTTTGAGCATTGAAGCTACTTGGCGATCTGATGGGTTGTTGTTACATCGGTATAAATATACACATGATCTCTTGGAATGGAGTAGCATGTTAACTTGCAATGATATTTCTACTTTCATGTTCCCAAGTAATAAGTTGTACGCAAGTATCAACACTCAGTTCCTTGATGATAGCATTTATCGAAGTATCATTGGGGGTTTACAATATCTCACCTTCACTAGACCTGATATTTCCTTTTCTGTTAATAAAGTCGCTCCATTCATGCATAGTCCCATAGAGAATCATTGTGCAATAGTTAAGCGTATTTTGCGATATCTGAAATTCACTTCCTTTTATGGTATTTTATTTTCAAATCATAACTCTCTCCAACTAAAAGGATATTGTGATTCCAATTGGGCAGAAAGTATAGATGATTGGAAGTCTACTACTAGTTTTTTGATTTTCTTCGGTTCGGTGCTTGTTCGTGATGTTCTCGCAACCAACAATCTATCTCACGCTCTTCTACCTATGCGAAATACCATCCTTTTGATGGGACAAACCCATGTGAGAAAAATGAAAGTCAAAGAAAAAAGAGAAAGGAAAGATAGAAAGAGACAGGAATTAGGAAAGGCAGGCTGCAAAATGTTAAAGAACGAATTCGGCATAGTTTGTGGTGCCGTCCTGCCGCATGTTCATATTTTGCTGAAGAATTCCGTTGATTCCTCTGCCTATAATTGGCATCCCCTCCTCATTTGTATCCCATCCCTCACAATATTTTTTTTTTTGTTTCTCAACATCAATAAAGAGCTATTCTTTGTGTGGCCATGGAGTAGGCAAAAATATTCGAACCACATAAATCTTGCCTTGTCTTGTGTTAAGAGTTTTTATAATTTTTCTCTTAAAATTATTATATCCTTTATTAAGTCCGACACGTTTCCCAATGACTGATATCAGAGCACGGCCAATATAATTCTGGTAGAAAAAAATGTAGTGTTGGTGCAATTTACTATTCACAGGAATAGTGCAAGACTATTGGTCACTATTCACAATAGTAAAGTACTATTCATAAATAGTGAAATACTGTTCACAAATAGTGAGTCACTATTCAAATAATTTTTTTGTGCGCAAAATGACGTTGGAAGAAGGAAAAGTGAAGATTGACAAGTTCAATGGAAAAGATTTTGGATTTTAAAAAATGCAAATAAAGGATTATTTATACCAGAATAAATTACACTTACCTCTGACCGGGGTAAAACAAGAGAATATGGTCAAAACGGATTAGGATCTATTGGATCGCCAAGCTCTTGGTGTGATTCGTTTGGCACTAACATGAAATGTGGCGTTTAACATCATTAATGAGTAGACCACTACAGATCTGATGAAGGCGTTATCAAATATGTACCAGAAGCCATCTGCTTCAAATAAAGTCTATTTGATGCGTCGATTGTTCAACTTAAAGATGACATAAGATGGATCTGTTATGAAACATATCAATGAGCTTAATGTAATATTAACTCAGCTGAGTTCTGTTAATATAACATTTGATGACGAAGTCAGGGCGTTGATTCTACTATCATCTCTACCAGAGAGTTGGTCTGCAATAGTAACTGCAGTTAGCAGTTCATCGAGAAGTACCAAACTTAAATTGGATGATATTAGAGACTTGGTTTTAAGCGAAGATATTCATCAGAGAGAATCAAGTGATTCCCTATGATCTGCTTTTAATACGGAAAGCAGGGGGAGAAGCAGCCAAAGAAGACAAAGTCATGGCCGTGGAAGATCAAAGTCAAGGAGAAGAGGGCAATCCATAAATCGCAAATACATTTTGCAATAAAAAGGGTCACTACAGTAGTCAATATAGAGAGCCAAAGAAGAAGAAGACGACCAATACAAGGATGATAATTCAACAAATACAATTGTTGAACAAGCCGGTGATGCACTAATTTGTTCTGCAAATGGTCCAGTCGATATTGGATTCTGGACTCAGGAGCATCCTTTCACTCTACCACATGCAAAGAATTATGCATAATTATATTGCTGGATAATACGGGAAGGTTTATCTAGCAGACGGCGAACCTATGGATATTGTCGGGAAAGGTGAAGTTCATATAAAGACTTCACAAGGGACGTTATGGAAATTGAAAAATGTCCGACATATTCCTGACCTTAAGAAAAATCTAATATCTATTGGTCAAATTGCAGTGAAGGATACACAACAGTATTTGGTAACGGATCATGGAAATAACCAAAGGAAATTTGGTTGTGGCACGAGGCTTAAAGAAGGGAACATTGTATGCAACTGCAATACAGAGAGATACTATAGCAACAGTTGATCATGGTTGTGACACAACACTGTGGCACCGAAGGCTCGGGCATATGATTGAGAAGGGAATGAAGTTGTCGGCATCCAAAGAAAAGTTGCCAAACCTAAATCATGTTGAATTAGGTTTGTGCGAATATTTCATTTATGGGAAATAAAAGAGAGTTAGTTTCTCAAAGGCGGGAAGGATGCCAAAGAAAGAGAAGCTGGAACTAGTTCATCTAGATGTGTGGGGACCAGCTCCTGTAACTTCTCTGGGAGGCTCACGCTATTATGTCACCTTCATTGATGATTCCACGAGAAAGGTATGGGTTTATTTTATGAAAAATAAATCTGATGTGTTTGTTACCTTTAAAATATGGAAAGGTGAAGTTAAAAATCAGACAAGCCTAAAGTTAAAATGTCTGAAGTCTGACAATGGAGGAGAGTATGATAGTCAAGAGTTCAAAGCATTTTGCTCCGAGAATGGAATCGGAATGTCAAGACAGTTCCTAGAACACCGGAACAAAATGGCGTTGCTGAAAGGATGAACAAAACCCTGAATGAATGAGCCAGAAGTATGAGAATACATTCTGGATTGCCAAAGTATTTTTGGGCTGAGGTTGTTACACAGCAGCTTACCTTATAAATAGAGGACCCTCTGTACCGCTGAATTTTGAAATTCACGAGGAGGTATGGACAGGAAATGAGGTAACTCTCTCACATTTGAAATTTTTTCGTTGTGTTGCTTATGTGCATGTAAACTCTAATGATAGAGATAAGCTTGATCCTAAAGCCAAGAAATGTTTCTTTATTGGCTATGGTGATGATAATTTTGGTTATCGATTTTGAGATGATCAGAATAGAAAGATCTTAAGACACAGGAAAGTCACATTCAATGAAAATGTGATGTACAAGGACAAGCCTGGAGTAGAACCAACCAGCACCAGCAAACAGACATCTGAAATAGTTGAATTAGAAGAAATCTCAGAAAATGAAGTGGCTAGAGAGATTACAACTGATTCTGAAATTGAAGATGCATAATCAGAAGATGAATCTGGATCAGAACCAGAGATAGGATCAGATACATACCCAAATCTGGAGTTAGAACTTGAATCAAATTCGGGATCAGTTACTCCTGAACCTACATTAAGGAGATCTAAAAGAGTCACAAATGCTCTAGATAGGTTAACTCTCTCTCTCTCTCCACTATTTACTTCTGATTGATACTGGAGAACCAGAGCATTTTTTTGAAGCAATGCAGGTGATAAACTCTGATAAGTGGAAGCTAGCCATGAAAGAAGAGATAAATTCTCTTCAAAAGAATAAAACATGGATACTTATGGAGTTACCAAAATGAAATAAGGCATTGCAGAACAAGTGGGTCAAGGAAGAGCATGACGGTAAGAAGAGATACAAAGCATGCTTAGTAGTAAAAGGCTTTCAGCAGAAGGAAGGAGTTGACTACACCGGGATCTTCTCTCCTATAGTTAAATTAACTAATATCAGGTTGGTGCTAAGTATCGTAGCTGCAGAAAATTTGCATTTGGAGTAGCTAGATGTTAAAACTGCTTTCTTGCATGGTGACCTTGAAGAAGACATCTATATGAAGCAACCAGAAGGTTTTCAAGTTTCTGATAAGGAAAACCTTGTGTGTAAGTTGAAGAAGAGTTTGTACGATTTGAAACAAGCTACCTTACAATGGTATAAGAAATTTGATGGATTCATGCATAACAATGGTTTCCTGCGATGTGAGACTATTATATAAAAAATCTTGATGAATCCTATATCATTTTACTGTTGTACGTTGATGATATGCTAATTACAGGATCTAGCATAAATGAGACCAACAGGGTTAAGAAACAACTAACAGAGGAGTTTGAAATGAAAGACTTAGGACCAGCTAAGCAAATGCTTGGGATGAGGATTAGCAGAAACATGTCTAAAGGAACCTTAAAGCTGTTTCAAGAAAAGTACTTACAGAAGGTACTAAGCAGGTTCAATCTTCATAATGCAAAGACCAGAAGCACTCCACTCGGAAGCCATATTAATTTGTCGAAGGACCAATCACCTAAGACAGATGAAGAAATGAAGTACATGTCCAAAGTTCCATATGTTTCAGCAGTTGGAAGTTTGATGTACGTTATGGTTTGTACTAGACCTGCTATAGCCCATCCAATTGGAGTTATCAGTAGATACATGTTAGATCCAGGAAAGGAACATTGGGAAGGTGTAAAATGGATATTATGATATCTCAAAGGCACCTCTTGACACTTTGTTTTAAAAAAGAGCAATATTATCTTACAAGGTTTTGTTGATGCAAATTTAGGCGGCTATCTGAATAGTCAAAAAAGTACCATGGGTTACGTGTTCACTTTGGGTGGTACTGTTGTTAGCTGGATGTCCACACTTTATAAAAGTGTTGCTCTATCTACCACTGAAGCAGAGTACATGGCCATCTCAGAAGCTGGAAAGGAGATGATTTGGCTCAAGAACTTTCTTAAAGAGCTAGGTAAAGATCAGGACAATTGTGAGCTTTTCAGCGATAGCCAGAGTGCAATTCATCTTGCCAAGAATCCAGTGTTTCATGCAAGATCAAAGCATATCTAGCTGAGGTATCATCATATTCGAGAGTTGATAAGTAAAGGAATTTTTTCCCTACATAAGATATCGGGGTCAAAGAACCCGTCAAACATGTTGACCAAAGTTTTCGGTGTTGACAAACTGAGGTTCTGCACTGCCTCAGTTATCCTTCAAGATTAATAATGTGAAGGCGCCACTAGAGAATAGCAAATCTTTTTCTTAAAAAAATTTCTTTCTTGATGTATATGGGTTTGAAGGGGAGATTGATGAGACAAATCCATGTGAGAAAAATGAAAAATCCAAAGAAAATAGAAAAAAATGAAAGATAGAAAGATACAGGAGTCAGGAAAGGCAGGCTGCAAAATGTGAAAGAACGAATTCGGTGCAGTTGCGGTGCCGTCCTGCCACATGTTCATATTTTGCTGAAGAATTCAACTTATGCCTCTGTCTATAAATAGGCATCCGCTCCTCATTTGTATCCCATCCCTCACAATATTCTTCTTTCTTTCTCAACATCAATAAAGAGCTATTTTTTGTGTGGTCGTGGAGTAGGCAAAAATTGCCGAACCACGAAAATCTTGTCTTGTTTTGAGAGTTTTTATTATTTTTCTCTTGAAATTATTATATCCTTCATTTAGTCTGACACGCTTCCCAACACCTTTTGTTGCTTCCACGAGTGAACTTCTATGGATTTGTCTATTATTAAAAGAAGTTGGTCTGTCTTCAAGTTCAGTGCGTCTCTTGTGGCGTGATAACTTAAGTGCAACTTATCTTATCACTAACTCAGTGTTTCGCTCTCGCACTGAACATATGAAAATTGATTTTTGCTTTATTCGGTATCTTGTACACAAAAAAGAAATTTGGCTTTAGTAATTTCTTCTCATGACCATTTGCTGATATTCTTACGAACCTCTCTTGAAGGATCATTTTTGTGATTTGTGTGGCAAGATGAACCTTCTAAAGACTTTAATTATATCATGGTGTCGCGCACCCCTTTTTCCTCGCATGGGTCAGGGGCGGAGAGATCGGGTTCATGACATTCTGGACAACTCCTTAAAGGAAGAGGTTTAAGGAAGAGTCGCCACCTAACGATTTTGTGGTGCGTTAGGGCACCTAGAGTAGATAATTCATGAACTAGTTTGCATTACCAGAGATTGAGTAAGCGCTTGAAGTTATCCTAAGGGGAAGGTGTTAGGCACCCCTCAAGATCCACAACTGTGGGTCCCAGCCAAGAAGTTTTATGAATTTGGAAAGTAAACAAATAGCAAGTAAGGTTCATATAAGAGGGGATTTCAAACAAGTACGAAAATCTTTAAAGGTTTTGGGAAATATTAGAGTAAAAAAATTTGAAAAGAATTGTCCTAGGTTTAAAGTAATACGGATCACATCAATGCAATACCCGGTAATCACTCCTCGAAGAGGGGATACACGTGGTATTAGCGCACCGGTCATCATATCCGTATTCTACCCTTCTCACCCCGTAGAGGTTATTTAAAGAAGCGATTGTTGGTCACCAAAGCTTATCGCGTGCTATTAACCGTTCCATCCTATAAGTCCTGGGGGGTGTTTAGGACTACTAAATCCTACAAGGTGAGTACTAGGTTGAACCCATAGGTTTAAAGGATAAAATTCTAAGAGACAAGTAGAAAAACAGTTAAGATTTACACATATGGGATACACATAACAAACATATGGCTCAAGTACCCCTCCGCAAGTAAGGCATATAAATAGCACGTCTCAAACACAAAGAAGGTCTCAAAATCAGGATTTAAAACAGGGATTCCGAGTTTGGAAAACAGTAGGTTTCAAAAGTTTTGGGGGGTTTCTTGTAACTCAGTAATAAAGCAAGGAGTTTTAAAAGGACAAAATAGTTTTGAGAAGAGAATGATTGATTTTTTAAAAATTCCAGTGATTTAAAGACTAGAGCGGGAATTAAAAAATGCACAGCAGTTTAGTGAAGTCCCTAGTAAAAAGTAAATAGGAAGCTTAAGAGAAAGCAGTAAAGCATGATCTTAAAATAACAGAGTGATCCAAAAGGGAAGTGACTTTAAAAGATTAAGCAGTTTGAAGCAGAGTAGCAGTCAGTAGTTTAAGAAAGAAAACTTTAGTGAAAAAGAGAATGAGTAAGCTATTTCAGAAACCAGTAGTTCTAAAAAAACATATCAAGGATTCGAACAAAATGATTTTGTAGAAGGAATAATTGTTTGGAACATCCATTAGCTGCTAGGCAAACCAGGAGTGAAAACACTGACAAACAACAAAGTTCCAAGGATTGATTAATTCTGAAGATCACTTTTAATACAAGCCAGACATAGAACGACCAATTTTGGTTTTAATGAATATTAGGCCTAAAGTTTGTCTAGGCGATCGTAATACTGATTATTCGTTTTAAAGAGTGAAATACAGATTTAACTCTGATGTTAAACACATAAAGGATAATACATTTGCAGAAAACATTTAACTATTTAACACGATTTTAGCGAGTTTCCTAGATTTAATACATACTAACTAGGTGTTCGATAGAATATAACTTGGAACAAATATGTTGAACGTAAACTCTTAAAGAACATGATATCTAATGCACACATGGGTACCTAAAACATGGTTTCTAAATGTAGTACTTATGAGAATGGAGCAGTTTATTACTTTATTATAGTGATGAATTGTGAGCAGGGCTTATAAAATGACATGAATATAATAGATATGCTGAAATAAAGAACTTAAACATGGCTTCTAATGCATGGTATGCATGTCCTAAACATGATACTATTGCACACATAGGTAAATAAATCCTATGGTCATGATTTCTACCCATAACTATCTAGGCATGCATAATCTCCACCCTTTCACTATCCATCCCCAAAATTCATTTATAGATTATTACAGGCCAAGAATAATGAATTACACAACTGAATAAAGCCAAACCAAGAAGCTATACTATAGAGAGCCTGACAGTAGGGCCAAAGTACCAGATCCATTTGCCACATGCCATGACCTTTCCACCCAAGTGTGTCATAGTCTCTAAGGACCTCAGAAGATCCTGGACAGTGCTCACACCCAGGTACCCTAGCCAAGGATGAGTAAGTGCAGTGTAGAAGGCCAGCCTTGTGTGTTAGAGTTCAATGAGTACTCAGAGGTTCCCAAGGCAGTGCTCACACGAAGGGGCAAGAACCTAGAATCTAAGAGTAGTGGGAAGTGCTTGGAGTTTTAAAAGAGAATTGGAGTTTGAAAAGAGTAGTTTTTTAAAACAGCAACATTCTGAGAAATAACTTTAAGAACAGTAGTAAAGGAGATTTAAAAGAGAAGCAGTACAACTGTAACCAATAGGCAAAAGGACTCATGAAAGAGCAAACACAAACATGGGTAAGGGATTGGGGACAGATAACATTAAACATTAGAGTGAGGCAGAATTACAGTTATCACATAATTACCAAATAGTTGTCACATAATAGCATAAGTTATTAAGATCAGGACTGCATAATATTCAAGTAGCAGGAGAGGCAAATTTACAGCATATAGAGTTAAACAAAAGGTGAGAACAAGTAACCACAATCAAGTCAAGGCAAGAAATATCAACCTGTGAACACATAAGCATGTTGGAGACATATTAGACTCAAGGGAAAGGAAAAAATAGTAAGGGGGCATGCTAATTACACAGGACTTAAGCAGTTATAGAGAATCACATGGGAAAAGCAGAATAGCAAATGGGAAAGGACACCATAGGGTCAAGCTAATTACATGGTATACAGTAGAACCATAAGATGAAGAACATAAGGAACAATAATTAAATAAACAAAAACTGGAACATATTGTGTAGGGATGCTATAAAACTTTTTTGGCTTGCGGGCTCGGGGACTGCAGTCAGCTGCTTCCCTTGTAGTCGTCATTCAGAAACATACCAGTTGAATGATAGAGACTAGAAAAGAGCAAAAGATAGAGCAACAACAACAGTATGCATAACAAGGAGAGCAGCAGTAGAAAAATGGTATGCAAAATGAGAGAGAGCAACAGTAGGACAGTTGCAGAAGCACAAAAGCAATAGAGATTACTCAGTCTTGGCTTTCAGCCGACTGAATAGTCAGAAATAGATGTAAAGAGCAAAAGGCGTATGAAAGCACAGAAAAGTTCAGATCAATATGTGTGTGTCAGTGCTATCAATATCAGTGTGTGTGTGAATTTCAATGTGTTTGTGAAGAGGGAAGACAGGTCTTTATATAGTTTTGAAAATGAATAGTGCATAGGCAAATATGGAAATAACAATCAATCAACACCAATTAAGACGAACTGGACTCCTTCAATTAAGGAGTCTAGTTCAAACGGTATAGTCAAGGTGAAATAAGGCAAAGAAATCAGTCCAATAGGACTTATTCTCTCAAATTACGACAAGAAAATCACATAGTGCACAAATAAAGCCAAATAAATAGTGGGTAATTAAGGAAAGTTAAACTAATATTACATTTATAAAATAAAAATAGGGTATCAGTTTGATAATCAATTAAGAAGATCTCGGATTTAATTATAATCACAGGGAATCCGAAATAGTTAAGGAAAGCATCACATAAACATGGAAGGAATTCAAAATTGGTACAGAATTACAGAAGGAATACACGAGATCATGTATTTTAAGGAAAACATCACAAGAATGGGATATTCACACAAAAGGATCAATATAAATCAACAAGTAAACAGTCAGTAGGGTAAAGATCGGAATTATCAAGCATTCAAAACAGTAATCATCTATTAACATAGAGAGATGCTCGTAGAACAGTAGAAACTAGAGATTATAACAATAAATCAAAGCAGGAGTTGCAGAGAGCACATAAATTCATAGTCAAGTAATAAAGAATAACCCAGAATACTTAGGGTTTCATCGATAATAGTTCAAATAACATAAAATAAAGAGATAATAACTTAAACATAGCATGGATATCAAAAAAAAATCAAAAGGAAACTGCTTTGAGAACAGCGTATAGAAACCCCAGTTTTCGAAATCGTTTAAAACCAAATTTCCCGGAGAAAAACAAGAAGAAACTTCATAGCATGGTAAATATAAGACGGATCTTAAAGAAAACCCAAAGATACAGAGAACTAGGGTTTCGTGGAACCCCAGAGAAGAGGGCAAACCTCGTGAGTGACCTCGAATCAATCTAGGGGTATCGCAAACTTACTCAAACAGCCGGGGGGTGGCCGAAACACGGCAAGAGACCCATAGGAGGTGAGTGAACCGTTCCAGGTTCGTATGAAGAACTCAGGGTATCACTGAGCAAGTGAGAGGCGGGTAGATGGACAGGAGTTGATGGAGGACCCAGGTTCCGGTGACAATCCACCGGAGAAAACAACCAGAAACCACCGGAGAAGACGAAGTCAAGGAGACTTCTAGAGAGTTGTAGAGAGAGGTAGAGAGAGATAGAGCGAGGAAAGGTCTCGACATAAATGAGGGGTTGGTGAGGGGGTTATTTGAATTAAATTAAGAAGGTAGAATCTGGGTCGTTAATCTAATTTGATCAACGGATCAGATTAATTAGGGGGTTGGGTCGGGTTAATTAAAAGATAGTATTTAATTAGGTGGGTTGGGATTCAATTTAGGCTATATTTTAAATAACAAAGTGACAAGTTATTAAATACCCCAGAAAAATAGATAAATAGCCAATAACTATATAAAAAATGAAATTGAGTTTAAATGAATGAAATTAAGGTAATTAAGTAATATTAAATAAAAAATGAATAACTTTTTATTAAAATAACATAAAGTATACAATTGGGCTATAATTGCTAAATTACTATTATTAAAATTAAATCATGCCTGGTTGGCTAATTTATGAAATAATTGAATCCTAATGGATAAAAATGATTGAAAATGATATACCGAGCGGGGAAACATTTTGAAATTATTTATAACATAATTTATGGAGAATTATTGAATAAAAATATCAGATAAATGGGCAAATTTTGATAAAAAATATGAAAAATTTATGGAAAAAATGCCAATCATTATAAAAGTGATTTTGAAGGTATATATGTGAATTTGAAAATAATTTTGAGGAAAAATTGGGTATCAACAACTGCCCCTCTTTTCCCGGAAAGGATGAAAGAGTTGTCGGGTAAAGATAGGATAGCCAATTTTGACCGAGATGAAACTGTGGGAGAGACTTAGGTCGCACCCTGGCTTCTGAGCTACCTACATATCCCTGGTTTTACAGGAATCAGTCCGTATGTAGTTCCGGAATCATCGG
This sequence comes from Nicotiana knightiana, assembly GCA_005239525.1. Lineage (NCBI taxonomy): Eukaryota > Viridiplantae > Streptophyta > Magnoliopsida > Solanales > Solanaceae > Nicotiana > Nicotiana knightiana. The sequence goes on along the minus strand of ML421999.1, from coordinate 6,588 downwards.
CGAAATATACCGGTGATGTTTTACAAGAACGGATGCAAGGTGCGAGGTAAGGAAAAGTAAGAAGGTCTTACGGGGTTGTATCGGAGAACTGGAGCGGTCCGCTCCTTCTTGGTTGGTTGTTCCGGCCGGATTACCTGCAAATAAATAACAAGCGTATATCGTGCGTAATATATACATGATGCAAGTTCCCGTTGGACTATGAATGTTGTCTTTGGACATATGAGGATGACTGTCCTTAGACCATGATGTTCTGGGCCATGAATCGCTTGGTGCAGGATTCGCAGGCCATGAAATGACGTTCTCGGGCCATAGGGATGGTGCCTCCGAACTATGGTGCCTTTGAATAATGATATGCAAGTTGAATAAAAGAGATCCTCAGGCCATGAAATGATATACTCGGGCCATGAAGATGGTGCCTCCGAACGATGACGTCTTTGGACAAGTTGGCGATATTTCAGCCCATGAAGAATGCAGTGGTATCATGCTAACAAGACAAAGTTTAGTCTTGCGATTTGCGAAAGAAAAGAGGGGCAGAGCTTCGCCCGAGAGAAGCATAAATAAGTAACGTCACGAAAGGTGGTTGCAATGAACTAAAATGCAGGGGAGGTAGCGTAGAACCTCGGAAGGCAGAATGGTAGCCTTATGCAATGCAGGAAATAAAATGTAGGGGAGGTAGCGTAGAACCTCGGAAAGAAGAATAGTAGCCTTATGCAATGCAATGAATAAAATGCAGGGGAGGTAGCGTAGAACCTCGGGAGGCAGAATAGTAGCCTTATGAAATGCAGGAAATAAAATGTAAGGGAGGTAGCGTAGAACCTCGGAAAGCAAAATAGTAGCCTTATGCAATGCAATGAAGTAAAATGCAGGGGAGGTAGCGTAGAACCTCGGAAGGAAGAATGGTAGCCTTATGCAATGCAATGAAGTAAAATGCAGGGGAGGTAGAGTAAAACCTCGGAAGGAAAAATGGCAGCCTTATGCAGTGCAGGAAATAAAATGCTAGTAAGAGTTCTTAGCTGATGATAAACTGCGGTGATACGATTGTGGTGAATAAGCATTTTCTGTGACGATAGTAAGCGTCGGCATGTGCGACGAGTTTGAGAGCATGTCCTTAAGAAATATGCATCTTGCGAAGATAGTAATGTGTTCTGGCTTTCGCCGTCTTGGTGCCTATATTCAAAGAAAAATTGTGAGTTCTGTAAAGGGGAAGGTTAGTTCACATTCACACTGGCTCGGCTCGGCCTGTCTGCTTGACAACGCGGACTTTGTTGTTCATATCACAGGGGTAGCGTTGCTAAACAAGATGTCATTTTGAGAAACCAAATATGCATGGTTTTATAAAAATATAACGTATAATTTAAAGTGATAATAATTTTGGATGAACCGAAGACCACGACGCGGTTCAAGGTATTGCAACCTCTCTTGCTATGGAATTTTGAGGGTCCTCAAAATTCTTCCCCAGCTTGGTGGGTGAATGCTTCTGGTTGTTACTTGTGCGGTGCTCGGTTGCATTTGCTTCGGAATTTTGTGGTCCCTCCTCAAAATTCTGCCCCAGTTTCCATTCGTGGGGGAAATGAAATTTTATTAAATGTGACCGAACCCATAGGGCAGCCTACGTATCCCCTCTTAAACGGGAATCAGGTCAGGCGTAGTTCAATTTACAACATTTGATAAAAGCATGAAAGTTACACATAGTAGCGCTTGACTGCATCTGATTTGATTGGCTTTGGCCAGATTTCTCCACCCATTTCTGCAAGTATGAGTGCTCCTCCATTCAGCACTCGGTGAACCATGTACGAGCCTTGCCAATTGGGAGAGAATTTCCCTTTTGCTTCGTCTTGGTGAGGAAAGATCTTCTTTAACACCAGCTGCCCCGGTGTGAATCGTCTCGGCTTGACTTTCTTGTTGAAGGCTCTGGTCATTCTGTTCTGATATAGCTGACCATGACAAACTACGTTCATTCTTTTTCCGTCTATGAGGGACAATTGCTCATAACGTCTTCGTACCTACTCTGCATCGCTGAGTTCGGTTTCTTGTATGATTCTCAAGGATGGAATTTCGACCTTGGCAGGAATAACGGTTTTGCACCATAAACTAACATGTAAGGAGTTGCCCCAATTGATGTGCGGACTGTGGTGCGTTATCCCAGTAAGGCGAATGACAGCTTCTTATGCCATTGCTTGTGCTTTTCTATCATCTTTCTTAATATCTTCTTGATATTCTTGTTGGCAGCCTCAATGGCTCCATTCACATGAGGTCTGTATGCTGTGGAATTCTTGTGTTTGACCTTGAAGGTTTCACACATGGTTCTCATCAGGTCACTGTTGAGGTTGGAACCATTGTCGGTAATGATTGACTCTGGAACTCCGAATCGACAAATTATGCGGTCGCGGACAAATTCGGCCATGACTTTCTTATTAACTACTTTGTAAGAGTCTTCTTCGACCCATTTGGTAAAGTAATCAATGGCAACTAGAATAAACCTGTGTCTGTTGGAGGCGGCAGGCTCGATTGGTCCAATAACATCCATGCCCCAGGCGGCGAACGGCCATGATGAACTTGTTGTATTAAGCTCACTCGGAGGTACCTTTACCTATGTATCTGAAAATGGTGGCATTTCGGGACATACTGGATGCAATCCGTTTCCACGGTCATCCCAGAAATAACCGACCCGAAGTATCTTCTTTGCTAGAACAAACCCGTTCAAATGAGGACCGCATGTACCAGCATATATCTCCTCCAATAGTTTTGTTGCTTCTTTTTCTTCGACACACCTTAGTAAACCCAAATCAGGAGTCCTCCTATACAGGATTCCTCCGCTGTGAAAGAAATTGCTTGACAACCTTCGAAGNTAAAAACTACAAAAATATTCACAATCTTAGAATATAAGATTTGGTCATATATTTAAATAGAAAGATATATATATATATATTCTTCCAATTTAAATGTAAGTTATAATAGTAGTTTTCTTAGTATAATTTAAACTATAGTGTAAATATTGTATTTTTCTTATTTATATAATTTTCTTTAAAATCTAAAAGTAATTTATATATATATATATACTAAAAAA
>ML421998.1:95801-117603 GCA_005239525.1 Nicotiana knightiana | reverse complement strand
ATATTCGGTTATCTTCCTCATTAAGAACTTTCGCCTTTATTTGCAACTCCTCATTTTTCTCTATCTTCTCCACTTCTGCCACCAGTTCCTCCGCCTTATCAACCCTAAAACCGCCAAGATTTACTTCCTTCTTCCTTTTTCATCTAAAATCGATGGAAAAAACTTTCAAATCCTTTCCTCAAAAAGAAGGAACTTCCTCTCGTCCAGTCGGCGGCAAACTGCCGGCGCTTCATGAGATTGTACCGGGGGGTTGTTCCTTAAAAAAGGACTTTACGGTCGAGAATCCTCCTGATGTCCCAGGCCATCGTGAGCATGCTTCGAGGTACATATGTTCGATTGAGAGAAAACACCTCGACGCTATAAGAAGAGAGTGCGGCTGGGAAGAGAAGGTCGTGGTACAGATCCCTTCTCGTGAAGAAAACATCATTACCCACGTAAATGGGTTTTTAAGTGTATACACTTATCCCTTTACGTTGGGTCCTCTCGACCCAATCGTGCTCGTGTTTTGCAGAAGATACCAAGTCACCCTGAGCCAAATTCATCCGTCCTTTTGGCAGATAGTAATAATACTAAGGTTCTTTGTCGACAAGGACGAGGGACTCGAGTTTTCCCTTAGCCATCTCATCCGCTTATACCGACCTCAGATTTTTTGAGGTTTGATCAGACTTCAACGCTGATCGACCAAATCCTTCTTTTCCAGCAATGACGAAGACATGGATCGAGGTTGGATGAGCCGATTCATCCGGGTGAGGACCATCGACGTTATTCCCGAGGAGCACATGCCATTCCTCGAGGAATGGAACTTTGAACGTGAGTGGAACCCTTTTCCTTAGTTTTTTCCATAGTTTGTTCTAAGCTTCGCGTAATATTCTTTTCCTTTTTCCGCAATGGTCGCGTGGATGCCCAATGCGATCCTCGACCTTGAGGACTGGGTTCGTAAATTAGCCGCCACCTCGTCGTACGGCAAATGCAAGTGTCGAGACCTATCGAAGGGCATGTGGGAAGCAAAACACTACGGTTTGTGTTTCAATATTCTCTTACTTATTAATAATGCTTCTCTTCTTAGGACTTAACTTTACCGTTGCAGGCATTGGAGAGTTTTTTGAGATAAGGCTGCCCCCTCTCGGGGTAGATATTGAGTCTCCAATTTCAAAGCCAAAAAAGGACAATAAGAGGAAAAGGCCTTCGATGTCCGCGGATACCCCGGACAAGGCGGAGCCCGCTCGGAGGCGCAAGAAGGGCATCGTTATTAATGTGGATACAGACTCTATCCATCAGCTTATGGATGATGAAGATGATGAGGTGGAGGGTTCGTCTTTGTTGGCTCGAGCTAAAAAATCCACCAAGGCTGCCCAACATGTTGAAACCAAAGCCCCTATCCATGAAGGAGGGACTTCGAAAGAGAAGAAGGACGAGGGCCCCACACCGTCTGACGTTGTGGTCGTTTCCCAATATTCTGGTTGTACTAAAAAAGGAACAAATTCTGGAGCTCCTGTGTCCGATCAGATCGCCTCGGGGGGTTTCCCCAAGGCCGTGACAACAGGTCATTCCCCGTCACTCCCTGCCTACTCCGAGGACACTATTAGGGATGCTCGGAACCTGAAGACGCCCGAGTTAGGCGAAGTCCCAAGTGAAGACGACCCTTTCCAAGGTTGCTTTGCCGAGGTTGATGAAGCCGATCTTGCTGATGCAACCTCGACCTTTGAAGAGGCCCAACATCTTTTCTCCAGTGTAAGTTCTAGTAACGTTGCAATTTCTTTAATGTTACAATTTCCTCCTTTGCTTAACTGATCATTCCTTTCTTCTCTGTAGGCGTTCAAAAAATTTAAGGCCGAGCTAAGTCAATGTGAGGTTGAGCTGCATAAGTCCTTGGGCAAAGAGAAATCCCTAAGACTCCTTTGCGATAAAAAAGAGGAAGAGTTGAAAAACCTTCGGTCGGAATTAGCCAAGGCCCGTGAATACGAGGATGAACTGGAGAAGCAGGTAACCATTGTTTTGAAAGAATACGGGATTCCTCTCCCGTCTTCGGGGGCTAACACTTCAATGTCTCAGCTGAAGCAGAAGGTGGAGATGCTGGAGCGGCTTTGAGGCGAGGTCAACCGGGTCAACGCAGAGTGCAATAAATGGAAAGAGAAATGGACATCCTGACTGCGGCAAAAGAAACTGCACTAGTGAGAGTATCTGCCATCGATATACAACTTCAAAACGCCCAAGAGAGCAATTCGATCCAGGGTGGCAGAATTGTTGAGCTCGAGGCCGGTCTTGCAAAGGCCGAGGCTGAAGCTTCAGAAGCCCGGGCCGAAGCCAAGAAGATACAGATCACGGGTGACAGAACGGACGCCGTGTATTTGAAGGATACGCAGCTGCTCAAATGGAGCTGAGGAAGTTGCTGCTCGGGAAAAATAAAGTAATGACTATGCCCCGTGCCTATCTCAGAGGGAAACTCTCGAGGAGATATATGCCAGGGGCTTCGATCTCTCCAAAGAGATAAAACAGGCTAAGGCAGATGAAACTGATGCCAAATTCGTTCTCACCTCCGATGATGATGATGATGTTGAAGAGGACCAAGGTGCGTTCGGAGGTGAATATGAGATCGAAGGAGTGGCTACTCCAGGGGAAGAGGCTAGCCCCGAGGAAGAGACAGATCTGAGAGAAGACACTGGCTAGGGGGGATGCCCCCCGGTGTAGATAGGAACATTTTTTTTCTATCTTTTTGTACTTTTTTTGTTGAACTCCTTTGTAACACCCTTTGTATATATATGAAAAGGAGGAGTTTCCTTGATTGTTTTCTTAGTCTTCGATTTTCTACAAAGTTTGATTTGTCTTTGTTGTATGCATAATTGACTTTTGATGTTATATCTTTCAATAATTAGGTAAGCATTGGCTCAAATTCGAGGTAAGATAAACCCTTAGGTTTATTGATAGAATATCTCTTAAGGCCTTATCCTCGAGATAAGCTTTAAATTGGTTCAACGCGAGCTCGGGATGATGGGACTCTTGAGTCTGAGCCCAGTGAGAGTAAGGTCTCGAACTCCATATGCTTCGGCCCTTATGCTCTTTAATATCGGCCCTTAGGCTCTTTTAGGTCGGGCCAATTCGACCTCTATTTTCCCTCTTTCCGGCTAAAAGACTTAGTGAAAATTTTGGTATGCCTTAGCATGTGTTTTTTGTACCCATTGGGTTTTTCGAAGGTTCGATCGATTGGAACCTCGTTTGTTTGTTGTGTAACGATAATTGACTACCTCTTGAGGTTTTCTTTTGAAGGTTGATGTTATCGAAGCCTCTACATTATTCGAGGGCTGGTTTTATTGAAGCCATTTATCATTTTCTTTACCCGAGGGTAGCTTGATTTAACCGGTTTTTCAAAGTGTTTGAAGGCCTTTAATTTTGTGGCGGAATTCGGACGTCTACGAGACACATTATTTCGATCGTAGCCTTTTCATTCGACCGTAGTCTTTATTATGGCCGTAGCCTTCGGGTATCTCTCTTGGACTTGTTTTCCGATAGCCTTTCGAACTTGTTCGAAAGGTTAGTCCCCAAGTGTGCTGGCCTTGGCCTTTATATCGAAGGGATGCCTCTAGGGCTTATGAGTTTGATTTTTTGATGATCGGATGTGTCGACTGTCGATGACAGTCTCCGAGTATTTGGGGTGCATTTGCGTTCTGGCTCTTGAGTTATTTCTCGTAGTATTATAAGTAAGTGGCTCGTATAATAGTATACTTATTTGAGACACAAATGTTTTGATATAGTAAGAATGCTTCTTTGAATAATTGATACATGCGTACATGTTTTTCCGTCGGGGGCTTGACTATTCTACATGGACACGGTTCATCTGACCATTTGGCCCATTACAAGAGTTCTCCTATGGAGGCCCTCTTACGTGTGAAGTATTTTCCTCGAAAATACAACCTCCGAGGGTGATGCCCCCAATATTCAAGGTTGATTGAAAAGAAGCCTTGAATGCTTGTTGAGTTCTCCTTAGGTAGCAATAAATGTTGCCTCGTTAAAAACCTTGCCAGGAAAACCCATTTGGGATAAAACCTGATCTAAGGGGAAAAGAGTGCAACGCATGCTTTAAAACCTAAGGTCTTCGAGCTGAAGGATGCCTCGAAGCCTTCGATCGAACACTTACAAGGAGTTAGTCTTAAATATAAATGGAAATAAAAAGGGAGGAGGTCATGCCTTAGCAATAATATTTTTTGAGTAGTGATATATTCCAATTGTTAGGCAGTTGCTCGCCTTCCATTGTGCTAAGTTTGTAGGATCCCTTCCCTATGACTCCGATGACTCGGTATGGTCCTTCCAATTAGGGCCTAGCTTCCCTTCATTTGGGTATCGAGTATTGAGGGTGACTTTTCTTAGAACTAAGTCCCCGACTCCGAAATGGCGAAGGTTTGACCTTCTGTTATAATACCTCTCGATCCTTTTCTTTTGTACGACCATTAGAACTAGTGCGGTTTCACATTTTTCATCTAGTAGTTCGAGACAAGTGTTCATAGCCTCGTGGTTTGAATTCTCGGTAGTATGCTGAAACCTGACGCTAGGTTCCCCCACCTCGACCAGAATCAATGCTTCGGACCCATACACCAAAGATAACGGGGTTTCCCCGTGCTTTACTTTGACGTTGTTCGATACACCCATAACACCTCGGGCAACACTTCTCTCCATTTCCCTTTAGCATCATTCAATCTCTTCTTCAAGTTTTGGATGATAGTTTTGTTTCTGGACTCGACCTGACCATTTGCGCTTGGGTGATATGGTGTTGATAGAATCCTTTTTATTTTATAGTCTTCGAAGAACTTTGTCACTTTGTTCCCGATAAACTGTTTCCCGTTGTCACATACTATTTCGGCGGGTATCCCGAACCGGCACACGATGTGGTCCCATATGAAGTCAATAACTATTTTCTCTCTTATTTTCTCGAAGGCTTGTGCTTCTACCCATTTTGAAAAGTAGTCAATCGTAAATAAAATGAACTTAGCCTTACCTGGTGTCATTGGTAGGGGGCCGACGATGTCCATTCCCCATTTCATGAATGACCATAGAGATATGACTGGATGGAGTTGTTCACCGGGCCGATGGATCATCGGTGCGAACCTTTCACATTTTTCACAGCGTCGAACGAAATCCTTAGAATCTTTTTCCATGCTATCCCAGTAATATCTAGATCTAATTACCTTGCGAACCAAAGAGTCGGCGCCAGAGTGGTTCCCACAAGTGCCCTCATGGATTTCTCGCAATACATAATCGGTGTCGGTCCTAAGCATACTATCTGCGGTCTGTCGAAGGTTCTTATGTACAATGTTCCATTTTCATCAAGCGAGAATCGAGCTGCTTTGGCTCGTAAGGCTCTCGACTCCTTTGGGTCCGAGGGGAGATTTTCGTGCTTTAAGTATTCGACGTATTTATTCCTCCAATCCCACGTTAAACTTGTCGAATTAATCTCCGCATGGCCTTCCTCGACCACGGACCTCGACAATTAGACAACAGTCCCCGGGACAATATCATCTTCCTCGACCGATGACCCCAAATTCGCAAGTGCATCGGCCTCACTGTTCTGTTCTCGAGGAACATGGTCTAGCGTCCATTCTTGTAAGTGGTGCAATGTTACTTGAAGTTTGTCTAAGTATCTTTTCATTCTATCTTCTCGAACTTCGAAGCTTCCGTTTACTTGGTTTACAATCAAAAGATAGTCACACTTGGCCTCGATGACCTCTGCTCCCAGGCTTTTGGCTAGTTCGAGACCTGCAATCATGGCCTCATACTCGGCCTTATTGTTAGTTAATCTAGAAGTTTTGATAGATTATCTAATGATATTACCCGTAGGCCATTTTAAAACAATACCAAGCCTGGACCCTTTCACGTTTGAGGCGCCGTCTGTGAAGAGAGTCCATACCCCTGAGGACATACCCGACTTTAGTAGAAGTTCCTTTTCTACCTAGGGTATGAGGGAAAGTGTAAAATCTGCCATGAAGTCTGCCAAAAGTTGAGACTTGATGGCCATTCAGGGTTGATATTCGATATCGTACCCTCCAAGTTCGATGGCCCACTTGGCCAATCGGCCCGACAACTTTGGCTTATGCAAGATATTTCGAAGTGGGTATGTAGTCAACACACATTTGGGGTGACATTGAAAATATGGTTTTAGTTTTCTAGATGCGCTAAACGCAAGTGCTAACTTTTCTAAATGTGAATACCTGGTTTCAGCATCTCCTAAGGTTCGACTTACATAATAAACATGTGTACCTTGTTCTTCTCAAACCAGCACACCACTCACCGCTACCTCGGACACGACTAAGTATAAATAAAGTTTTTCGCCTTCCTTTGGAGTGTGAAGTAGGGGTGGGCTCGATAAGTACCGCTTTAACTCCTTTAACGCTTGCTGACATTCCGGAGTCCATGCAAAGTCATTCTTCTTTTTGAGTAGGGATAAGAAATGGTGACTCTGGTCCGATGACCTCGAGATAAATCTGCCCAAGGCAGCTATCCGCCCGGTTAGCCGTTGTACGACCTTCACATTGTTCACGATGGTGATTTCCTCGATGGCTTTAATTTTGTTGGGGTTGATATCGATCCCCCTATTTGATACCATGAAACATAGGAGATTGCCCGAGCCGACTCCGAAAGTGCATTTCTCGGGGTGAGTTTCATGTTGTATTTTCTTAAGATCTCGAATGTTGCCTGCAAATGAGTCAAATGGTCCTCTGTGCGTAGAGACTTAACTAGCATGTCATCAATATAAACTTCCATAGATTTCCTATTTATTGTTCGAACATCTTATTAACTAGGCGTTGGTATGTTTCCCCGGCATATTTTAGCCCGAAGGGCATTACATTGTAGCAATATGTTCCATACTTCGTGATAAATGAAGTCTTTTCCTGGTCCTCCGGGTTCATTTGAATTTGATTGTATCCGGAGTAGGCATAGAGAAAAGTAAGAATCTCGTGGCCGACCGTGGCGCCGATCAAACGATCGATGTTAGGCAGTGGGAAAGAGTCTTTAGGGCATGCCTTGTTCAAATCTTTATAGTCTACACACATTCTAAGTTTGTTTCCTTTTTAGGGACTACCACTACATTAGCTAGCCACTCGGGGTATTTCACTTCCCTAATGGACCCTATTTTGAGAAGCTTAGTTACATCGTCCTTTATGAATGCGTGCTTCACCTCAGACTGGGGTCTTCTCTTTTGCTTCACCGGTTTAAATCTGGGATCGACACTCAGTCGATGAGTGGTTATCTCCGGTGGGTTTCCTGTCATATCTAAGTGGGACCAAGCAAAGCAATCAATGTTATCGATAAGGAATTGAGTGAGTTTTTTCCTGAGTTCGGGGGTTCATCCCGTTCCCAGGTATACCTTCCGTTCCAGCAGATGCTCGATCAATATCACTTGCTCTAGTTCCTCGATCGTGGACTTCGTCGCATCCGATTCTTCGGGGGCGACGAAAGCTCGAGGGGGGAAGAAGTCTTCTTCTTCCTCTTCGATCATTTGTTCCTCGGGCTCAGTCGAGGATATGGACTGTGATTTTTATTTGGCTACCTGTTTGACCTTGATGCTCGACTTTCCCGACGTGGAGGGCGTTGATATTGGTGTTAAGTCATGGACTGCAAACATCTCCTTCGCTGCGTGTTGCTCTTCATACACCGTCTTTACGCCGTTTTTTGTTGGGAACTTCATCATTTGATGAAGGTTTGACGACACTTCCCTCATGCTATGTATCCACGGCCTTCCAAGCAAAGCATTATACCTCATGTCACCTTTGATGACATGAAATTTCGTATCCTGTATAGTCCCGACCACGTTCACTGGGAGGATGATTTCCCCCTTCGTTGTTTCGCTTGCCATGTTGAAGCCATTCAAGACTCGAGATACATGTATGATTTGGTCAAGCAGCCCGAGCTGCTCTACGGCCCTCGACCTGATTATGTTCGCCGAGCTACCTGGAGCCACAAGAACACACTTAACTTGAACTTTATTTAAAAGAATAAAAATTACCAGTGCATCGTTGTGTGGCTGAGTCAGGCCCTCGGTGTCTTCTTTATTGAATGTAAGTGTGTCCTTGGGCATGTAGTCCTGAGTCCGCTTCTCCCTTGTGATTGACACTTTGGTGCGTTTGAACACGGGTCCCTGTGGGACGTCGACTCCGCCGATGATCATATGAATAACATGTTGAGGCTCTTCCGGTTCTTTCTATTGGCATCTCTTTCCTTGAAATGGTTCTTGGCTCTTTCGCTAAGGAATTTCTGAAGATGCCCCTCATTAAATAATCGGGCTACCTCATCTCTCAATTGTCTGCAATCCTCGGTCCTGTGCCCATGTGTACCGTGATACTTACACAGTAAGTTGTGATTCCTCTGAGAAGGTTCAGTTTGTATGGGTTTAGGACATCTGGTATTCCTAATCCTTCCAATGGCTGAAACGATCCCCGAGGCATCGATGCTAAAATTGTACTTTGATAATCGAGGTGCCTCCGCTGGTCCGGAATGCCTATCTCATGAGTCCCCGAGAATTCAGTCCTCGATCTATCCTTCGATCATTCCGAGGTATACGCCTCGAACTGTTACTTCTCTCTTCGGCATATGGCTGATACCTATCTTTATTCGGTCTTGGATCCCTGTCTACGTCTCTCGAATCTTTTGTTTCCAATCTAATTTGATAAACCGAACTCGAGGAGGCTCCTAACTGGTCATCCTCGACCCTGATCTTTGACTTATATCAGTTATGCACATCCGCCCAAGTCACAGCGGGGTACTCAATCAAGTTTTATTTTAACTGTTTGACGCTATCGAGCTCTACTCATTTAGCCCCTGAGTGAAAGCTTGAACATCCCAGTCATCAGAGACTGGTGGTAACTCCATTCGTTCCATTTGAAACCGGGATACAAACTCTCTCCACATCTCGTTGTTCCTTTGTTTAATTTTGAAGATGTTCAATTTCCTTATTGCGACTTTTATAGCTCCAGCATGTGCTTTCACAAATGAATCCGCCAACATGGCGAATGAATCGATAGAGTTCGGGGGCAGGTTCTGATACCAAATCATCGCACCTTTGGACAAAGTTTATCCAAAATGTTTTCAGTAGAACGAATTCGATCTCGTCGTCCTCCAAGTCGTTTCCCTTTATACCACAAGTGTATGTAGTGATATGTTTGTTGGGGTCGGTGGTACTGTTGTATTTGGTTATGTCCGGCATGCGAAACTTCTTTGGAATAGGCTTCGGGGCTGCACTCGAGGGGAAAGGTTTTTGCACAAACTTTTTAGAATCCAGTCCTTTCAAATTTGGAGGCGCTCCCGGTATTTGGTCGACCCTCGAGTTATACGTTTCCACCTTTTTATAATTATCCTCGATCCGTTTCTCTCCTGAATCGATCCTCTTTGTGAGTTTTTTGAGCATTTTCATGATTGTGGGGTCAGCCCCCGTTCCATTATATCTTGACCTCTCCAGGGTTGGTTCAGCACGGTGAGTAGTTTCCTGTCTCACCACCCGCGGAGTCTTTTGCTGACTTTGCAACTGAGTGATAGTTATCTGTTGCGCTTGTAACATCTCGAAAATTACTTGGAGGCTGACCTCTCCATCTCCTCGACCCTGTGTTCTTTGGCCACTAGGTTGAACTTCTCCGCGTACTCTTCCTCTGACGCCAGTGCCTAAGTCGACGTTTAAAGCAATGTGTGAACCAACACCGACTGGGTTAGGAACTGGCACTACCTCAGGGTTAAGTGGTGGTATATCGGCCCTTGAAGCTATTGCATTATCATTTTTCCCATGGAATCCGAGACCGTCATTACCATCCACTGGTGTGTTTGCCGAGTTAGACATGTTTTAGCCTGAAAACAAAGAATCTTTGACAATAAAAAGTGTGAAGAATAACGTGTGTTATCAGAAAATTAGAACTGAAATAATCACTATTATCTTTAGTCCCACGGTGAGCGCCAAACTGTTTACCTCAAAAATACGAGTAACAATTAAATTTTATTTGTGGTTTTAAAGATACGTGATTCAGTTCAACACCAATTAATAGACAAGAAGTATAAGGTAATAATGAAAAGAATAAGTGAACCAAACCAGTGTTGTTTGAGCAGTGTCGATCTCGAGCTCAATGAGCTCGAGGTAAATCAAGAACAGTAAAGCAAGAAGAAATAATAAAGTTTAAAGGACAGTTCCGGTGAATAATAAGCGAAAAGTAGAGTATATATTCTTTGCCAAATTATTAGATGATCTTTACAAATGATTGGGGGTCCCTTTTATATAGGAGGAGAAACCTTAAATAAGGTACATTACTATTTACAGTAAAAAATCCTATTGTGTAATCGTCTAGTACGGATTTGTATAAATTCGTACAATTCTGTTCCAGAATTTACGCCTTGATCTTTGTGCCATGGAGAAATTCCCGCTCATTTTGGTACAGATTCATAACGGCACTATTTCGAGGTAGATCATGCTCAGCCCTCAATTTGATCCCCGAAGTATGCCCCTTTTTAGCTAGACTTGACTTCGACTTCAATTCATTCGAACTCGGGCTAGGGGTACTAACTTGGACTCCGAAATCGGGCTCCCCTGATTTCGATCGTATACAATCACATAACTAGTTATGTTGAGTTGTATGTTTTAGATTTTGTTAGTCATAAGTTTTACTAGTACTCACATATTTCTCTAATAAAATTAATTAACGTGAAACTGATATTTAGTGAGTATTACATTATTTAATTTTACCTTATCAAAAAAAAAAAAAATTAAACAAACCAATCAGAAAATTCTATATATTTTGCTATAATTGTCTAATCTAATACTTCTCCAAAGAATAACAAAAAAAATAGCTAAGACTTCTAGGTCTATTTGTTTACATATTTTTTATTATATGTAACATTAAACATTGGTTTTTGAAAAAAAAAAATGAAAACAATATTTTCCAGTTCTTTCTAGAGTACAATTCAATAGTTAATTTTGAGTCAGTCAAATAGAAAAAGAATTCTTCTTCTTCTTCTTCTTCTTCTTCTTCTTCTTCTTCTTCTTCTTCCTCTTGTTCTTCCTTGTCAATTAAAGCTTGGGCCGGTTTAACTTTGGGTTCCTTCACGGGTTGCATTTGGGCCAACTGATTTTACGGGTTAATATGGGCTATGCCCAAAGTTAGCCCATCAGAAAATTATATCATGCCCAACCCATGAAATATTGGGCAGGTTGGATGGGCTTGGGCCATTTTTGCCAGCCCTAACGATAGTGGATTCATCTGAATCACTTTCGACCCTTAGCATAAATTTATGTGTAACAATCTATTAAAACGGTAACAAGAGATAAATGTAGTATTATAGGGGTGGGGTTCAGTTGAGCTAATAACTAGTAGACATGAATCTATAATTTTAAAATTATAATGAATTCAATTAATGCTAAGAACTTTGAAGATTGAAACTATAAGTTTAAATCCTGAATGCGCATCTGCACAATGGATCTTTTTTTTTTTTGTTAACAATGTGAATATTACTATTGAAATCACCAAATGATTACACTTATAGAGCACCTAAATCTGACCACAGACTTTTAGGCCTCCAACAACATAAAAACAACTAATTACAAATAATTTGCGTAACTAAACTCCTACATTTTTGTGCTTTCTTAGACATATGAAGTAATTCTATCCTTTCTATAACTTCCCTCTTGATTTGTGTAACTACCTCTGCTCTATTACAGTTCTTCCTTGAAATTCTTTTATGTTCCTAGCTATCCAGGTATGCTATATCACTGTGATATTAGCTGCAGCTATCACTTCCTTTTTGAATTGCTTCCAATGCTTCCTTTTGATCAGTTCCAGCATTTGCTTAATTCCTGCAACCTGCACTGCCTGCCCTAGCCACTAGGTCTGCTCAGGAAACGTACAAAGTGGACCGCAGTTTGGCTGACCCTCTTCTTATATCTTGCCTTACTGCATTGATCCAACTATATTCAACAAACATGTGGTCCTTTGTTTCTAGTTTATCCTCATTACACAAATTAAAATTTATATTATCAACCTTTAATTGCATCCCAATCAACCTGTCTTTAGCTAGCAGCCTCCCAAGTGTTGCAATCCAACCAATAAACCTGTGTTTAGGCTGCTGTCTAGATTAAGTCTGCAACCTTTAGTTTCTGCTGTCGACCAATTATAGCAAGATAACTTTGAGTGATTGAGTAACTCCCTTCTAAAGTTAATTTATATCTGCCATAGAAATACCATTCCTTCATCATTTCTTTAATTGAGTTTATCTTCCTCCAATACCAGCTACTATCTATAGGAGGTGTATGAGCCTATATATAATGATCAGCTTTCATGTATACGTTATGAACCCACCTTACTCATAAGGATTCCTTATCCAATGCCAGCTGCCATATTAGTTTACCTACTGAGGCTATATTCCATTCTTTACACCTTTTGGTATTTAAACTCCCCAAGTTCTTTGGACAACTCACCTTTCTTTTGTCCCTCATTTTTATCCCACAAATACTCCCTACATAGTCTATCTACCCCTTTTACCACATTTCGTGGTAAAATTAAGATATTCCCCCAAGAGCTATGTATAGAGAAGAGTACAACATTTACTATTTGAAGCCTGCATATGATAATTGCTTAGAGTAGGTAACATTAATTCTATGAGTGATTTTCCCAATCAATATTTGACAATCTATCTTGTTCCATTTCCTCGGAGATAAGGGCAGACCTAAGTATCTGATAGGATCTTACAATGTATGAAATAAGCATTATTTTGTGCACCATGCCATGGTGGAGTCCAAGGTGGATTAGCGTCTTTCATGCTCAAAAGCAGAAGACGAAGAACTAATGAAGTTGCTATAATACTTGGCACTTTACTAGGAAACAGTAAAGTTGCTAGTATAATATTTAGAATAACATTAAAATTATCTCTGTGTGATCTATAAGTTACGGATTCAAGTCGTAAAAATAACCACTAATACTTGTATTAGAGTAAACTGTCTCCATCATATCTCTAAGAGTGTGACCCTTTGCGGGACCCTATATGAATGCAGAATCCTTTATACACCGGGACTTTTGTGGATATCGAACGGACTTTTTCTTAAAACAAAAACTGAATTGAAAGTTAACATTTGCGGACTAGTGGGAGTTGTTTAAATTAGTTCTAACTTTAAAGCTTTACTCGTGCATGGAAGTATGATGTGTCTGTTTGTTACCATTGCCGAATTCGTTGACAATTTTTTTCAGTTCAGCTTTGGCATCTGCGTACGTATTGGACACTAAATTAATGGCTTATGTTTTATATATTAGTTGTGTAAAAAAATTATACACAATCCGGTCACTTATTATAAGATAATTAGATGTAATTTTCTGATAAGCAATTTGTTAGAACCTAGAGAAAATGATAAGTAACCTGTTATAATAGGTCAAATTACTTAATAATGTATAAATCTTTTAAATTATTTCTCTTTATGAGGTAAAGTTTGAATTAAACCCACGTCAAGTTAAAAAAGAAATGAATAATTTTGAAATTTTTGGTCTAAAACAAGCCATTATTTGTGTGACTATAAAAGTTTTATATTAAGCGAAGAATAGGAAATTTGAGTTAAATTATATCTAAATTAAAAAGTTATCATTCTTCTTGAATTAAAAGAAAATTTATCACATAAATTGGATGGTGGAAGTATATAATTATATACAACTTAAAGCCTCATTTATATGCACGCATTTGTGGTTTCATATTGAAAGCAAGTTGTGTCCGCCATCAATTTTCTTTATTTCTTAGTCTTGAATTATATATATATATATATATTTTTTTTTTTTTTTTTTTTTTTTTGGGGTTGTAAAGGTTATCCCAATTAGGCTAACACTATCAAGCAAAACCATAAAAAACACTAGTCTCATATATGTAACTAGGGTTATAGCATTTACATAGTCTACAGAATCTGGAACTAAACAAAAAAGAAAAACCAAATGAGGAATCACAATAATAATAGCACTAGGCATTGTCATGATTATTTCTTGAAATTGTTGAAGCCCTTTGCGTCTGTATTAATTTCTGACCAAACAGAATCAGCATAGCCAATTTTTCTTCATTTTTGATAGAAGGTGCTGTCTTTGATACGACTAATTAATTACGTTTAGTGAAGTTTAAATAGCGATCATTATCAGCCAAAAGCATGTCAAGATTGAGAGCAGTGGAAACTGTCAAACCAACAAAAACAAGAACTGAAAGGGCTGAGAGAAGCAGCATAAGTCCAGCAGAAACAGGACCTTTCACTTGATGTGCATATTGTGCAGAGGCTAAGGCTAAGAATGTGAGTGGAAATGAATAAGCCCACCATGCAACATTGAACTTTCTCATTGATTTCTTGAATAATGCTGGCCTACAAACCTATATCACATCAACAACAAAAGTCATTAGATATGTATTGTATGTAAGCAGTTTGCGTTATCGGATTCTAAATATAAATCTAATGAAAAAATAAATATAGAGTTCAGACCGAAGTTATAGAATTCGCTCGAATACGTAACCTATGGATGCCTTTGTATGTAGGATTTCCTCATTCCATTAGCATATTAAGATCAACTAAATTTTGAAAGAAGAGGTAATTTAACATAAATCAGTTATAGATAGATGTAAAAATATGACAAGTGTTTCAGCCGATTATAGCTAGTGATGTAAAATTTCATTACATTGTTAGTAGATACTCCTCCCAATTTATGTGAGGATGCTTAGCACGAAGTTTTTAGAAAATAAAGACTTTTGAAATTTATCGTCTAAAACAAGCTATAGAAATTTATGTGGTTATAATTCTTCTCTTTAAGGGTAAACTAAAAGTTTAAAGTTAAATTGTTACTAAATACATGTCATTCTTTTTGGGACCGACTAAAAAGGAAAGAGTGTCATATATATATATATAAATTGAGACAAAGGGAGTACTACTATTTTGACATCTAATGACCATCAAGATCAAGCATAAGCAATATGATCAATGACTCATTAGCACTTTGGTTAATTAGCATGAGCAGACAACACATTTACAGGAAATGTAATCAAATTGCATACTGCTTGACAAAAAGAAGTTTTGAAGAAAATGTATATATATATATATATATATGAAGGCCAACATGAAAATATTTTATACTCCCTGTCCTATTTTATGTGAAGCACTTCGACCGTATCACGAAATTTAAGAAAAAAAGAAAGACTTTTGGAACTTCTGATCTAAAATATTTACATGACTATAAACCATCTCGTGAAGGATAAAATGAAAAGTTTATAGTTCATTATTTCTAAATATAAACATTACTATTTTTCAGACAAACTAATAAAGAAAGTGCACTTATCACATAAATTGAGACGGAGGAAATACTATGATTCTCATCCTCATATTGTTTTTAAGTACTATGTACAACAACAACATACCCTATATATCCTTATACTTGGGGTCTGGGGAGGGTAGCGTCTACGCAGACCTTACCCCTACCTAGTGAAAGTAGAGGGGTTGTTTCCAATAGACTCTCGGCTCATAAAAGTAGGGAGGAGAAGGAAAAGGAGAAGAAGAATAAGAATGAGAAGGTGAAGAAGACTATATATAATGTGAATAAGACTAGTACTAAATATGTCCCTAATTGTAATATAATGCATATATAGTATATTTTGAAGTTAATAAAAAAGCTAAAGAATAAGATGATAGACTTACCAAAGAAGTGAAGAGAAATAGTGAGAGAAAAAAGAGCATTCTGCATGACATATCAAAATCCCCAGAAATAGAAGCCCAAGCTAAGCTAGCCATACTTGGTGCAGCCACAAACAAGAAGAAAGAAGGTTTAAGCATAGCAGGTAGGTTATTACTACCAGATAATCTTTGATAAAGTGTAATAAACACTACCAAATAATGTGTTAACCCTAATGTAAATATACAAACAGCACTCTCTTTCCATTCTTTTTTACTTGCAATCCAAGCACCAGTCAAATTTCCTAATACAGAAAGTTGGCTAGTTGGATTTGCAACCATTGATAAAAACCTTTTCTCAGTAGTAAACCATTGTCCATATATTTTCACATCAAGAATCCCAACCGGAACGACGAAAATCCACCAAAAAACTTGACAAGAACCAACATGTGGAATACTAAATGGTGCTGATTGTAGCAACAAAAGCCAAGAAATCCACGGAGCAAAGAGATAGTTTACACCAATAGGGTGTAAAAACTCTGATTTAACTAATGAAAAGTGAAAAATGCACCTTAAAATGTAAAGAAAAGAGAGGATGAGAAGGGTACAAAAGGAAATCCACCATAGTAAGAGGAAAGTAGTTGAAGGGAGAGTATGAAATAAATGGTGAAGAGTTTGTGATTTATCTAAATGTTCAATTAGAACTTTCCATAATAAGGCTTGACCACCTAAAGATAGGCTTATTCTGAAATAGCCTGCATGTAGTTTTGTCAAAAGTGAAGCAGAAGATGATTTCTTGGCAACATTTGATTTCATAGTATCATCACTTATTGTGACTTTGATTGTTGATTCAAAAATTTCTTCCCCCATTGAAATATTGGATATGTAAATTAAATTATCAACTGAAATTATTGCCTTACTGCTGAATGTTAGGAGAATATATGGTGTACATTTGTTGAACTTAATTTAGAGCTATATATAGTAATTTAAAGAGTAAAAAAGTACACACTCATATAATCCAAGATTAGTAAAATTAAAGCAAGATATAGTGTGGGATCAGTCATGATCATTTGTTGTATATACATAAAGTAAACTTCCTTTGTTAGGTCAATTAGGTGTATCATTTTATTATAGTTGTAAAAATAACTTATAAAATACACATGAGGAATTAAAGTTGTGTTCATTTTTAAATGGAATTCTGAATCTAAATTATTCAAATTTTTATTCATGATGTGTATTTGTTGTTTTTCTTTTAAATCACCTTATTTGCTCTTATAGAGCTAAATCATTTACATGCTTATAGGTCTGAATTATTCATATTTTGTACAGAGTCTTAATTAAAATCATCAAAACACTATTTTTATAGATCTTTGTAAAGGTAACTTCTTATCATTTCTAACTTTTATACACATACATTAATTAATTATGGTTATTGATAATGGTGCATATGTGTCATGGGTTTGTTAGTTTGATAATATTGGGTGCGAATAACATATTTTTTTTTTTTTTTTTTACCGATTACAACAATCTTAACAAGGGATTGAGAAATCAATGTATCATTATTAGAGATAACAATTATTTGATCGTATTTCTTGCATGAATAACTAGGTAGTTTTACGAAAAATCTGTTCCCTATATTAGAAGAATGATAGGAATCGGTTCGGAATTTGTTCCCTATTTTTCTTTTTCTTTCTTTATTAACAGAAGAATTAAAATTTAATATAAACTGATCATTATGGGCGGTTCTAATTACATAGTTTAATGCCTTAGCTTAAAGTCTTAAACCCTGTTTTGTGCGGTCCTCTTTATTAATTAGGTCAAATTGCTTGTGCTTCTCAGCCACAACCATCCTTTTAACAATATAAAACACAACTTGATATTAGGTATAGAAATACTTTTAAATTGATAATTTTAAAAACTGCACGTAAAAGAAAGATAGGACACTAGTCATAGCAAAGCTACATCATACTTATTAGCTATACATGCATGAATATTACCAAAGCATAAATCTTTGATTTCGCACTACATAGTTATATTAGTTTTAAAACAAACCTAAAAAGGTTATTAAGAATGTCTTATACAATGGAAAAAAATAATAATTATCATAACAGTGCTCCAATTGAATGTACTAATATAAAATTGTACTGTTATAAAGAAGGATTAGAGCTTGGGGCGGATTCAACATTTACAATTTGAAGTTTATAGGTTTTAACTTAATTTCTATTGTGATCTCAAAGGGTAACTGTGGAGTAAATTGTGTAAAATTATGGTGCAGAGACAATGTCAAGAAGACAATGTATTGAAATATTTTCAGTTACACGAGTCCTATGATTTATACAGAATATTGATCCTATTTTGACTCTACAACATAGAGTAGGACTCTTCTAGGATAGCTAAGACAAAGAGTCCAAATTCTTATAAACTAAGACTAAGTGATCGCATAGTTATCACGTTTATTAGCCTGATCATTATCTTCAACACTTCCCCTAAAGCTAGTGAGAGGTGACTTCACTACACCTAGCTTGTCTCGAAAGAACTAGAACTGTTCTTTGCCAAGAACATTTGTATGAACATCTGCTAGTTGGTCCTTGGACCTAACAAACTGAGTAATGAATTGTCCTTGAGCTACCTTCTCTCTGACAAAGTGGTAATCTTGTTCTACATGCTTAGTTCTAGCATGCATTACTGGATTTGTAGTCATGTATAGAGCATTCAAGTTGTCACAAAATAAGACATGAGCAGTCTTGATATACATTCCAATATCTTGTAGAATGTAGCTTATCAAGGTTAGTTCAGCTGCAGTTGCTGCCAGTGCTCTATACTCAGCTTCAACACTTGACCTTGCAACAGTGTTTTGCTTCCTTGATGACCAGGAGACACAATTTGCACCAAGGTATATACTATGTCCAGTAGTAGACCTCATTGTAATGGCACATCCTGCCCAGTCTGCATCTGAGAATCCATACAGCCTGAAGGAATACTGTGATATGATTCTCAGTCCATGATCGATGGTTCCTTTGACATTCCTCAATATTCTCCTTACTGCCTGAAGATGTATGCTGTTTGGATTCTGCATGAATTGACTAGCTAGATTAACACCATGAGTAATGTCAGGTCTTGTGAGTGTGAGGTGCTGCAATCTTCCTACAATGCTTCTGTAGGCTGAGGGATCAACTGCTTTGTCAACTGCTTCTTGTAGACCATGCTTCTGAGCTAGTGGAGTATGCACTGTTTTTACATTTTTCATATCCACTTTTCTAAGCAGATCATTTGTATATTTACTTTGATTCCAATGGATTCCTCTAGGAAAATAGCTTGCTTCAATACCTAAAAAGCAACTCAAGGGTCCAAGATCCTTCATATCAAATTCATGCCCTAGCTTTTGCACTACTCCCCTATCTGCCTTGAGTTACTTCTTGTTACAATTATATCATCTACATATAACAAGAGTAATATTGTACCTTCTGCATCATGGAGAGTAAATAAGGAAGAATAAGCTTGACTGCATTTGAAACCAAGATGAAGTAGGAATAGACTAAATCTCTCAAACCAAGCTCTGGGAGCTTGTTTGAGACCATATATTGCCTTCTTCAAGAAACATACATGGTCAGGATGCATTGGATCAGTGAAGCCTAGTGGTTCAGTCATATATACTTCTTCTTGTAGATGATCATGTAGGAAGGAATTCTTAACATCTGGTTGCCTAATGGGCCAATGTAAAGTGACAGCAAAAGAGAGAATAACTCCTATAGTTGTAGCTTTAACTACTAGACTGAAGGATTCTTCAAAGTCAATCCCTTCAAGTTGTGAGTACCCTTTAGCAACTAGCCTTGATTTTTATCTTTCTATTGATCTATCTGGCTTTATTTTTATTTTAAACACCCACTTAGATCCTACTACATTCATTGTTGAAGTTCTGGGAACTAGTATCCAAGTTTCTTTTTGATGTAAAACTGCTAATTCTTCTTGCATAGCTTTAAACCAGTGAGGGAAACTAAGGGCTTCTTTTATAGTTTTAGGTTATTCTGGTTTTGTTTGTACGACACCTAGTGAGGTATGAGTTATAGGAAGAGACTTAGCTTTGAATCTAGTGACCATTTTATGGCCTTGAGTAGTGATTTCAAGTTTAGCATGAACTATGTTTTCTAATGGAGGTGCTTTATCCTGGGCATTAAAGAAGTGTGACAAGTCCACTTCTAGTTGCAATCCTCTTGGATCTGTCACTGTGAACTGCATAGGTGTTTCATCTGAGTGAGAGACCTTTGAGTACAATTCATCATTGTTTGAGTTTTGCATGTTTGTAGAGGGCTCAACAACACTGTTTATGACCTCCACAACCTTATCCTGATCAGACTCAACAACATCACTGTGATCAGCAGTTGGAGCAACTGTTTGAGAAATAACACCATCATCCCGATAATTTGAAACATCAGCTGCAACAGAGATCATGATCAACTCCCAACACAACACTTTGATCATTTGAAACATCAGCTACAACAACATCATGATCATCTCCCAACACTTCCCCCGCAGCAGTAGGGTTTGATGAACCAGCCTTAGCTTGTGATTCTGTGAAAAATTTAAAGAGGGTGGCCATATGACTAGTGTCATTTGGTGCACTACCAGTCTTGTTTTCCTGCACATAGGGAAGTGTTAGTTCATCAAAGACAACATGACATGACACGAATACCTTCCTTGTGGTTGGATGAAATCACCTATAGCCTTTATGCAAACTGCTATAACCAATGAACACACATGGATATGACTTAGGTGAGAACTTGTGTTTTCCCTTTAAGTAAGGGAAACACGTGCACCCAAACACTTTCAAACTGTTGTAATAAGGGTGTGAACCATGCAATTTGTGAAATGGTGTTTCCTTTTTAAGCACATATGATGGCAATCTATTTATCATGAATATTGTTATGAGAAAAGTTTCAATCCATAAAATAAAGGTAACCTAGCATGTAGAAGTAATGTCAATCCAGTTGCCACTACATGTCTATGTTTCCTTTCTACAATGACATTTTGTTCAGGAGTGTGAGGACATGAAATATGTCTTACAATGCCACAATCTTATAAGTACTTGTCACGACCCAAAATCCATAAGGTCGTGATGGCGCCGGACATCAATGTCAGGCAAGCCAAATCATTTATTAATTGAAATAACTTTCCTTTTTTAACATTTATGAAAATATTTCCTTTCACTTTATTACATATTAATCCAATAAAATCTGTTAATTAAAAACATTGGTTTGAATACTACACTTTAGAAAATATCCCCCAACACATCCCAGAACCCGGTGTCACAAGTACATGAGTAATTTCTAAGAATTTATATAATCATTACAAAGCTTGTCCGAAATACAAGTTGGACAAGGAATAAAAATGAAAATAAATACAGTATGAGGGAGACTCTGCCAGCTGCGGATCGCCTCCGGATGGTGCAGATCGCCTAAGTCTCCGAATCCTCCACATTTATATGAAAGTACCTGTGCAATAAAATGCACAACAAGTGTAGCATGAGTACAAAAATAACGTGTAATCAGTAAGTCGCCCGCCTAACCCCATAGAGGTAGTGACGAGAGATCAAATTAGACACTTACTAAAGGTCAATTTAGAATATTTAAGTGTAACACTAAGCATGATTATCATGGACAATTTATTAAAATCAGGAATAAATATTTTCAACTCCGTTCACGTTTAACACTTTATATATTCGTCATATTAATAACAATTAATCAACATGGATGATTCAATCAAATAACAATTAACCGACGGGAAGGAATAATTTCTTCCAAAAACTTTTTAATAACTTTAAATCTCTGTCATTTCAATTGACAACTTAATATTTTAGGCCAATAATCAGGCAAAATCATAGCAACTACGCAGTAAATATCATGTATAAGCAATGTCGAGGGTCGAACGACGCGGACCAACAATAATAAACTGTGCACTGCCGAAGGGTCGAACGGCTCGAACCATAGATGCATCTATCTTCCCCGCTCGCGAATCGATCATGCGATGCTGTTATACATATTAATAAGTCTAGTCTGCTCACGAATCATACCTGCGACTCAGGTGCTCATATGTACGCATATCCACATAATAAATCCATATTTTTATCAAGAAGGCAGTTCTTCTCAGGAAAGTGGTGAAATTCTTCTTATG
>ML421998.1:790-94374 GCA_005239525.1 Nicotiana knightiana | reverse complement strand
TTAGAGGCATGAAGGAGTTACTTACCTTGACATTGCATGAAGGAAATTCTCTTTGAATCCTCCCAAGATCGCCTAAGCCAAAGAAGAAATGAAGAAAATGAACCAAGAATCCTTGTTTTAAAACATTCTGCCCAGGTCGATTTTTACACCTGCGATCAGATCCTCGCACCTGCGGAAGCCCAAGAGCCCGCACCTGCGGCTTCCGTCTCCTCCAGCCGGATCCGCACCTGCGACCCACTGCCCGCATCTGCGCCTTTGCAGGTGTGGAAATTCAATCGCACCTGTGACCCCAGCCAAGCCAGCCCACTCTCGCACCTGTGGCGCCAAAGCCGCACCTGCGGTCAAATCCTCGCAGGTGCGGTCACACTAGATGACAACAACCTCAGCCTTGTTCAACCTCCTAAACGTGATCCGTTAACCACCCGGAATGCACCCAAGGCCCCCGAGACCCCATCCAATCACACCAATCTGTTCCAAAACATAATGTGGACTTGCTCANAGAAGATATATATACGGAGCTGGTTTGCTCACTATTACAAATTACTGAATATCAATCACAAGCACGCTCAGTGCATAATACCATCCTGAGGAGACTGATAAAGCCGTAGGCTACAAAACTCAAGCACAACTGTGGTGCGATATATATATATATACACACTCTGGATCTCAAGAGCTATCCTGCTCACATAACATCCCCACTACGCGGGACCTCAACACATAGGAAATTATCAAGCCGTTTCACAACTCACACGACACAATCATAATAACACATGAATTTGACGAAGATGGAACAACATCCGCTGTTCTAATACCTTTCCATGAAAAGCGTTCTACTGAAATGAACATGCCCGCCTCATACAAAGCCCATAATCATATTTAGATCTATCCACAACATCGAGTCTACCTTGCTCGCACCAACTAAGCTAATAGCTTTTACCTGGGTCCATATTAACCCACTTTCTCTCATAATACGCAAGAACAACTATCATAGCCGAGACAAACACCCCACAATCCATAACCAAATGAACTGAACGCCTTCCAGGCATAAATTCTCAATTAAGCAATATTGTACTTCTTTAAACTCAGTCCAAATCTTCAATCCATCAAGTGACTACATGTCACACTTTATACAATCTTTTCGCGGTCATGCTTCCACAACCTTCCACACAAGGCAAGAAGTCTGCCCATCCATAACACCGACCACACTAAGGCCACAAAGCACATCACGAACCCATGACCAGGGTACAAAGCCTCTTTCATCGAATATCGATCTCAGGTGACACTGAAGATAACACCAGCTTACTCTGAACTTTCGAATAACTTTTTTTTTCTCTTCCGAGCTCATGACATCCTTATCATCACCGAACCGCAATCTCGATTCCTACTCCCAGTTACATACTGCTTCCCGCACCTAACATGCCAATATGAGGTAACGCAAGAATTCCATCATAACTTCTGAACCACCAATAGGGTGAACACTTCATCATATAGAAACCTTTTACTTTATTAAATTCAAGAGTACCATCTCAACACAGGAGTGAATTCCCACAATCACCCACCATACAAATCCTTAAGTAGTAGTTTATACCACTATAACCCTTCCGGGATCCGCCTATACCTGACATGCCATAGCACTCAAATGCTCCCACATGGAATCCATTACGACGGGTGACCAGCCCCGCACACACCGGCACAAACCACATGCATAACTTAAGCACACCGAAGGAACTGATCACTGCCGAAAATGTGCCATTTCAACCATGGCTAATCAATCTATTTGCTTTTAATCATCTTCAATTGCCTCAGGAATAATAGCAACTTCCTTCAACTCATAGCGAACTCAACCCTCACTCATCCCGAGTGGCCTTGATTCACGAGGCTATGCTGCCTAAATCCCGCAACCCATCTCATACCCTTCTGATATTCTTTCTACAATCCAGAGTTTATTTCTCTCACTCCTCCAATACTATCTTGCATGCTGAAACATATCATAGAGTATTCCAACCATCTTCCTTTTTCTCAAAAATTACTCTGCAAAAGCTCGATTCTCGATCATACTGCTGCCTGAAACCCTTAAATGCCGCATTCTTAACTTTTGAACTCACTAGGACCGCTATTGAGAGTCACCCACTCTGGCTGGCCCCGAATGCGATCAACCCCAAGGCTCTTCTAGCACATGAACACCCCTTTCAAGGAACCACGCGACCGATTCACTATCCTGACAACTCACCTACCCCTTAAGCATAAATTCTGAATCTTCCAAAGCCTAACCCTGATTCGAAAGGGCCGACTCTTTCACACATTCCTCAAATTCCATGCACAATCGCCGTTTTACTCCTTTCCTTTAGCTGAAATAACTTGCCAACACGCCGACAATTCATGACCCTATAAGAACACAATCCTTCAACCCCACTGCAGATGGTGGGACTCCCCCACTTAGCCCGAAGTTACTCCTTGCACCACTCTAGACCCTGCCGAGATCCTTTCTTCTTTGACAACACGATCTTGTTCAACCAATCCGTCCAATTCTTTCAAATTCTCTTGCTATCACTCTCTAAATACTCAAATTCTCTAGCATCATTCACACATTCTGCCTCCTACCGAATAACCACTAGAACCCCTCACAGAGACCTGCCAACCATGCCACCGCTAACCTATTCACAAGAGATAATCCACATGTGAGAATAACCTGCGGACACCTTCCAACAACGCTAAAATGCACGCTCTATGCGACTTCAATAACCCACCTTACGCCTTGCTTCATTGACCAACTTTACTAGTCCGTCCGCTCCTCATGGACATCCATTAAATGCGCGACAATATCATCAAATTCCAAGCTATGCTTCCGCTCCCCCACTTTGCGGCTGCTTGACTTCCGCTTCTTACACCTAACCTCCTAGAAATGGAACCACCGTCTAGCCTCACTTCAGGATCATTCTCTATAGCTATTAAACTAGCAGATCGCCATGACTTCAAGCTCTCCGAAGATTACCTTTCTCTAGCTTCCTTCATTATCAACACTTATCCAGTACTGAACCACCGCACCCCACGGTCTTTGCCAACCGCATTCTTCAATACTTCTTCTCAATACTCTGACCCCACGTAACCGCAGAACCCATACCACCGACAAACTTAATAACATTCCATTCGATAAATGACGACGATGACACATCAAAGGTGCATAACCCACCTCACTTGAAGAAACCAAGTCTTACTACTTTGTCAACCCCAACCAGACCATTTATAACCCAAATTCCTTCTCCCTGCCGGAACTAAAATACCGAAATCACACGACACAATCATAATAACACATGAATTTGACGAAGATGGAACAACATCCGCTGTTCTAATACCTTTCCATGAAAAGCGTTCTACTGAAATAAACATGCCCGCCTCATACAAAGCCCATAATCATATTTAGATCTATCCACAACATCGAGTCTACCTTGCTCGCACCAACTAAGCTAATAGCTTTTACCTGGGTCCATATTAACCCACTTTCTCTCATAATACGCAAGAACAACTATCATAGCCGAGACAAACACCCCACAATCCATAACCAAATGAACTGAACGCCTTCCAGGCATAAATTCTCAATTAAGCAATATTGTACTTCTTTAAACTCAGTCCAAATCTTCAATCCATCAAGTGACTACATGTCACACTTTATACAATCTTTTCGCGGTCATGCTTCCACAACCTTCCACACAAGGCAAGAAGTCTGCCCATCCATAACACCGACCACACTAAGGCCACAAAGCACATCACGAACCCATGACCAGGGTACAAAGCCTCTTTCATCGAATATCGATCTCAGGTGACACTGAAGATAACACCAGCTTACTCTGAACTTTCGAATAACTTTTTTTTTCTCTTCCGAGCTCATGACATCCTTATCATCACCGAACCGCAATCTCGATTCCTACTCCCAGTTACATACTGCTTCCCGCACCTAACATGCCAATATGAGGTAACGCAAGAATTCCATCATAACTTCTGAACCACCAATAGGGTGAACACTTCATCATATAGAAACCTTTTACTTTATTAAATTCAAGAGTACCATCTCAACACAGGAGTGAATTCCCACAATCACCCACCATACAAATCCTTAAGTAGTAGTTTATACCACTATAACCCTTCCGGGATCCGCCTATACCTGACATGCCATAGCACTCAAATGCTCCCACATGGAATCCATTACGACGGGTGACCAGCCCCGCACACACCGGCACAAACCACATGCATAACTTAAGCACACCGAAGGAACTGATCACTGCCGAAAATGTGCCATTTCAACCATGGCTAATCAATCTATTTGCTTTTAATCATCTTCAATTGCCTCAGGAATAATAGCAACTTCCTTCAACTCATAGCGAACTCAACCCTCACTCATCCCGAGTGGCCTTGATTCACGAGGCTATGCTGCCTAAATCCCGCAACCCATCTCATACCCTTCTGATATTCTTTCTACAATCCAGAGTTTATTTCTCTCACTCCTCCAATACTATCTTGCATGCTGAAACATATCATAGAGTATTCCAACCATCTTCCTTTTTCTCAATAATTACTCTGCAAAAGCTCGATTCTCGATCATACTGCTGCCTGAAACCCTTAAATGCCGCATTCTTAACTTTTGAACTCACTAGGACCGCTATTGAGGGTCACCCACTCTGGCTGGCCCCGAATGCGATCAACTCCAAGGCTCTTCTAGCACATGAACACCCCTTTCAAGGAACCACGCGACCGATTCACTATCCTGACAACTCACCTACCCCTTAAGCATAAATTCTGAATCTTCCAAAGCCTAACCCTGATTCGACAGGGCCGACTCTTTCACACATTCCTCAAATTCCACGCACAATCGCCGTTTTACTCCTTTCCTTTAGCTGAAATAACTTGCCAACACGCCGACAATTCATGACCCTATAAGAACACAATCCTTCAACCCCACTGCAGATGGTGGGACTCCCCCACTTAGCCTGAAGTTACTCCTTGCACCACTCTAGACCCTGCCGAGATCCTTTCTTCTTTGACAACACGATCTTGCTCAACCAATCCGTCTAATTCTTTCAAATTCTCTTGCTATCACTCCCTAAATAATCAAATTCTCTAGCATCATTCACACATTCTGCCTCCTACCGAATAACCACTAGAACCCCTCACAGAGACCTGCCAACCATGCCACCGCTAACCTATTCACAAGAGATAATCCACATGTGAGAATAACCTGCGGACACCTTCCAACAACGCTAAAATGCACGCTCTATGCGACTTCAATAACCCACCTTACGCCTTGCTTCATTGACCAACTTTACTAGTCCGTCCGCTCCTCATGGACATCCATTAAATGCGCGACAATATCATCAAATTCCAAGCTATGCTTCCGCTCCCCCACTTTGCGGCTGCTTGACTTCCGCTTCTTACACCTAACCTCCTAGAAATGGAACCACCGTCTAGCCTCACTTCAGGATCATTCTCTATAGCTATTAAACTAGCAGATCGCCATGACTTCAAGCTCTCCGAAGATTACCTTTCTCTAGCTTCCTTCATTATCAACACTTATCCAGTACTGAACCACCGCACCCCACGGTCTTTGCCAACCGCATTCTTCAATACTTCTTCTCAATACTCTGACCCCACGCAACCGCAGAACCCATACCACCGACAAACTTAACAACATTCCATTCGATAAATGACGACGATGACACATCAAAGGTGCATAACCCACCTCACTTGAAGAAACCAAGTCTTACTACTTTGTCTACCCCAACCAGACCATTCATAACCCAAATTCCTTCCCCCTGCCGGAACTAAAATACCGAAATCTCGAAATCACACTCTGAGAAGACCTCTCCTCAAACTATTCATCACCCCAACATATGGGTAAGCATTCTATCATCATATCGACATCGCGTGACCACCAATCGCAAGCATCATCACTACCTGAGCATAGCCTTAAGGCTTTCAGAAACACAACTACTGAGCTGAAACAACATATTATTCTGTTGTAGGGCCATAAAAATAGCCCCAACCAATTACACATGGAAACATCTCGGCTTACATCCGTAGCACCATTTCAATTCCTCAAATTTCTAATTCATAGCAAGCGCTTCGCGACGCGTAAGATTGAGTAGGAATGAACATAGGCATAAGCCTAAAAGGAATCAAATCGCACGATGAGGAATCAAGAAGGGAAGTACTGCTAACATCCCTGTAGCCTCTCGAAGATAAGTACATACGTCTCCGTACCGATCCGCAAGACTCTACTAGACTTACTCATGACTCGTGAGACCTAAGGGAACCTAGCACTTTGATACCATGTTGTCACGACCCAAAATTCGTAAGGGCGTGATGGCGCCGGACATCAATGTCAGGCAATCCAAATCGTTTATTAATTGAAATAACTTTCCAATTTTAACATTTATGAAAATATTTCCTTTCACTTTATTACATATAAACCCAATAAAATCTGTTAATTAAAAACAATAGTTTGAATACTACACATTAGCAAATATATCCCAACACATCTCAGAACCTGGTGTCACAAGTACATGAGCAATTTCTAAGAATTTATACAATCATTACAAAGCTTGTCAGAAATACAAGTTGGACAAGGAATAAAAATGAAAATAAATACAGTACAAGGTAGACTCTGTCAGCTGCGGCTCGCCTCCGGATGATGCAGCTCGCCTAAGTCTCCGATCCTCCACATTTCTATGAAATTATCTGTGCACTAAAATACACAGCAAGTGTAGCATGGGTACAAAAATAACGTGTACTCAGTAAGTCGCCCACCTAACCTCAAAGAGGTACTGACGAGAGGTCTAGATACTTACTAAAGGTCAATTTAGAATATTTAAGTGTGACACTAAGCATGATTATCATAGTCAATTTATTAAAATCAGGAATAAATATTTTCAACTCCGTTCACGTTTAACACTTTATATCTTCGTCATATTAATAATAATTAATCAACATGGGTGATTTCGTCAAATAACAATTAATCGACGGGAAGGAACAACTTCTTCCAAAAACTTTTTAATAACTTTAAATCTCTGTCATTTCAATTGACAACTTAATATTTCAGGCCAGTAATCAGGCAAAATATAGAAACTACGCAGTAAATATCATGCGCAAGCAATGCCGAGGGTCGAACGGCGCGGACCAACAATAATAAATTGTGCACTGCCGAAAGGTCGAACGGCTCGAACCATAGATGCATCTATCTACCCCGCTCGCGAATCGATCATGTGACACGGTTATACATACAAATAATAAGGCTAGCCTGCTCGCGAATCATACCTGCGACACAGGTGCTCATATGTACACATATCCACATAATAAATCCATATTTTTATCAAGAAAGTGGTGAAATTATTCTTATGGGAACATGAAATATAGCTTTTAAATCTTTGTTTTGAAACTGATTTGCCAAGTTTAATGATATTCCATAATACCACCCTACCAGGTATACAATTATCCACAGAGGAATCAATTCTCTTTCTAAATGATTAAGAAAATGAACTGTATTCTTCCCAAGATATTTAATCACGATTTTGATTATATTTGCAGTTTAATATTATAGGCAGGATTACAAAGTACAACACACAAGGCATGCTAGTGGGTCCTAGACTACCCGGACATGGCATAATAGTAGCTACGCACGGACTTCTGTCACCTCGTGCGTACGTAGCCTCCGAAGATAATAGCATATACTTAATTAATTCACCTATAGGGACAATTCCCCATCACAAAGTTAGAAAGGAGACTTACCTCGTTCCGAAATTTCCATAACTGGCCTCCAAGCCCTTCCGATGACTCCAAACGAACGCATAACACCCCAAAACTATCCAAACAACGACAACCCAATGAAAATATACTCTAATATTTGCAACAATTCCAAATTTAATAATTTCCCAACCTCGCTTAGTGAAATGACCAAAATTCCCTCGGGCCCACGTGCCCGGAATCCAAAATTTCTCGAAGATATATTCTATCCATAGCTTTACTCAAATATACAATTTACTCAAATATTCATACTCAATTCGTGGCTAAAATCAAAATTTCTATTTTCTAGGTTTCTTCAATATTTCCCAAGTTCCTACCAATTTCCATGCCTAATCCATGCATATAATCTTGTATTTAACTTAGAGGCATGAAGGAGTTACTTACCTTGACATTGCATGAAGGAATCCTCCCAAGATCGCCTATGCCAAAGAAGAAATGAAGAAAATGAACCAAGAATTCTTGTTTTAAAACATTCTGCCTAGGCCGATTTTCGCACCTGCGATCAAATCCTCGCACCTGTGGAAGCACAAGAGCCCGCACCTGCGGCTTCCTTCTCCTCCAGCCGGATCCGTACCTACGACCCACTGCCCACATCGTCGCCTTCGCAGGCGCGAAAATTCCATCGCACCTGCGACCCCAGCCAAGCCAGCCCACTCTCGCACCTGCGGCGCCAAAGCCGCACCTGCGGCCAAATACTCGCAGGTGCGGTCACACCAGATGACAGCAACCTCATCCTTCTTCAACCTCCCAAACTTGATCCGTTAACCACCCGGAATCCACCCGAGGCCCCTGGGACCCCGTCCAATCATACCAACCTGTTCCAAAACATAATACGGACTTGCTCAAGGCCTCAAATTACATCAAACAACATTGAAACCACGAATCGCACCCAAATCCCAACTTTATAAACTTAGAAATTTCCAACTTCTACATCCGATGCCGAAACCTGTCAAATCATGTCCGATTGACCTCAAAATTTGCGCACAAGTCATATTCAACATTACGGACCTGCTCCAACTTTCGAAATTGCATTCCGACCTTGATATCAAAACTTCCACTTCCGGTCGGATTTCTCAAAAACCTTCAAATTTCTGTCTTTAGCCAAATGACTCCAAAATGACCTACGGACATCCAAATTCACTTCCGATCGCGCTCCCAACTCCAGAATCACCATACGAAGCTATTCCCGGACTCGGAATCCTAAACGGACATCAACAACACTGAAATGCACTTCAGGCCAAACTTAGAAAATTTCTTCAAAAATGCTGACTTCCACAATATGCATCGAAACGCTCCCGGGTTATCCAAAACCCGATCCGGACATACGCCCAAGTTCAAAATCATCATACGAACCTGCAGGAACCTTCAAACTCTGATTCGGAGGTCATTTACTCAAGATTCAAATCTTAGTTGATTCTTCCAACTTAAGGCTTCTGAAATGATAATTTTCTTTCCAAATCGACTCTAAACTTCCCGAAATTCAATTCCGACCACGCCCACGGGTCATAATACCTGAAACGAAGTTGCTCACGACCTCAAATTGCTGCACGACGCGCTAGAGCTCAAAACGACCGGTCGGATCGTTACAGTACTTAACAAATTTAGAACTTGAAAATTCACCTCCACCATCACATTAAAAGATCTTGATACTCTTTGAGTACTTTTTCTTAACCATTTTGTGGAATTTGAAAAATGTTTAAAAGAGGTCGAATTTTCTTTTTAAATGATACAACTAAGTACATCTACTGTGATCATCAACAAATAAAGCATAATATTTCATATGTTGGGAAGATTCAACAGGAGCAGGACCCCATAAGTCATAGTGAATTTCCAATAGAGGTTCATTCTCAACTTTATTTCTCAACTTGAATGGTAGTTTACAACCTTTTCCCATTTGAAAACTAACACAAGCTGTAGGAGTTTTATTCCAACATGTGAAATTGATAGACTTATTGTTACTAAGTACTTATATGGACCTAGAATTTGGATGCCCAAGTCTAGCATGCCAAATATCACTAGAGCTTTTCCTTGTCTGTGTTACATTCAAAGCAAGCAGGTTGTCCAACTTCAAGGCCTATATCTCTCCTTTTTTAGCACCATTGGACATCAGTTTCCTTGTCCTCTTGTCCTTTACAATAAAAGATGATTCATTAAACTCAATGAAGCAGCAATTATCTCTAGTAATCTTACTTACAGATAACAAATTCTTTTTGAGCTTAGGAACTACAAGCACTACAAGAAAGCTGCGTTTTAGCGGCGACCTTAGTCGCTACAAAATAATCATATGTCGCCGCTAAATGTTTATAGCGGCGACATTGGACTTGCTGCAAGTTAGTATTTTACTAAACATTATTTGTGACGACTACAGTGTGTCACCACAAAATATCACCATTTTGTGGCGGCACTGTTGCTATAAAAGGTATGACAAGTCGCCATAGAAGATAGTTCAAAGAAATATATTCAGGGTTAAGTCGTCACTGAAGAGTGACTTTTACTAGCGACAACTGTCGCCGCAAAAATAAATGACTGTCAGTGGAAACTTCTTAATCGCTACTATAGAGGTTCTTTTAGTAGCAACTAAAGTCGCCACAAAAATAATTAGCGATTATCAGCAATTCTCGTATCGCCACTGGAGAGTTACTTTTAGTAGCAATTGTTGTGCCACAAAAACAGTCAATCATCAGTGGCGACTATGAGCTCGCTGCTGGAGCATGACATTTAGTGGCAATAATAATTGCTACAAAAACTATTAAATAATCAGTGGCAACTTCAATATTGCATAATAAGATTTTGTCACAACTGAAACCTATTTAATTCAGCAATTGGAATGACCAAACTTATATATATAAACGCATCCAATAGTATTTTACAAACACCAAAACAATATCTTAAGTCGGATATTAAAGACTTCCATTACTAAAATGCGAATTACATATGTAATGCATAATACTTCATTGTCATTGTATTACATACATCCCAAAAGAGCAAAATTCTAAGTTCCTTGAAGCCCTCCTTGGTTGTCTCCATTGTTTAAGAACCTCCTCCCTGTTATTACACAAAAAAATACAAGATCACTTTACAGCCAAATAGACCAACTAAGTTAATATGTATGACATATTTAGGCAAAATATGTCATACTGTAATCAACCAATTCAAGGACAACAATGGAAATTCAAGAAAACTTTACTTAAAGATGTAAAGGGTATGCTAAATCTGTATGAAGCAGCACAAGTAAGAGGAAAAGCCCAAAATCATACATCATATTTAGCTTAAGACTTAAAATAATACACATTCTTTAACATCTCCTAGAAAGCACTTGTTTAAGATATCTTTACTCCTTACGAGAAAAAAGAAAGTAGTCTTGTTGTACTAATTATAATAAAACAAATTTCAGCAGCATTTTTAGCATTTAGCAGCAGTTTACAACTTCCAAAACCGATAAAAACAACAACTAATGCCGAGTTTCATCACCAACCTAAAAAATAGTAAAAAAAAATCATTTTCAATAGGGCTACCAGTACAACTTCAGAAAAACACCAATACCTACAAAACATCAAAAGCCAGCGATAGAAAATAGAATTCTAACACAGTAGGGTTACCAGTACAACTTCAACAAAACAATAGGGAAAATAGTAGGGCTACCAAATTACAGCACAACGTCAAAAAAACAATAGAATTCCAACACCAGTACTTACAAAACCAGCGATAACAACAACAAAAATACCTAAAACAGCTTTAAATCAGCAAAATACCATCAATTGATTCTGCTACAGATGCGATTAGGGCTAGCAAGCA
Source organism: Nicotiana knightiana (assembly GCA_005239525.1). NCBI lineage: Eukaryota > Viridiplantae > Streptophyta > Magnoliopsida > Solanales > Solanaceae > Nicotiana > Nicotiana knightiana. Next base: position 82,788 of record ML421998.1, on the reverse strand, counting down.
TGTTCGACAAATTGTAAAAACAGAATTCCTAAGATCTGTTCTGTTCCTTTAAGCAAAAACAAAACTGTCCATTGCATAAAGTTTCAGTTACCAAATTAAGATTTGATGTAACTGACCTCCCTAGCACATCTTGTAATAATCTCAAAACCTCTATTATAAGTATTAGCTTCCCCAGGAGCTTTACAATTTTAATATGAAGCACCATGAGTATTACGAGGCACCAAATCTCTCTTCAATGTACCATAACTTATGTACTTCTTTTGCATAAGCAAAACCCTTCTATTGCCTTCACTGTCCATCATTCTTCTTCATCCATAATTTCTGAGCATTTATTTAACTTTTCAGCACAACCCCTTTTCCCCATAACCTCAAAGTTACTACCTTTAACTGAATTAAGGTCCAAAACTAAAACCCCATCACAAAATCGCATCTAGGTATGGCTGAAAATAGTCAAAAAGAAAAGGGTCTTCAAAGGGTGGAAAATAGATTGAGTCTTTACTATTTTCTTATTAGTTCTATTATCATATGTGATTAAAACCAATTGGCCAATGAAATACATAGGAATGCATATGAAATATAAGCAGAGAGTCTATTTGATAACATGAATGAGTACATCAGTCCAAGAGTAGACAATGAAGCTCATGTAGAGATATCCCTAAGGAGTGTAAAACTACAACATGATGGAGCATAGGGAGAGTGCAACAAATTAATTAAAAAAGGTTAGAACAAAGGAGGGTTCACATGGAATAAGCATGGCACTAATAGTAAGATGACTAGTCCAGTTACACTGGTGAATGCATCAGCCCAAACATGATGAAGTTTAACTTGGTATGATCAGTTCAGGGAGTTATACACTAACAGAGGACACTCAAGCTCATTACAAAGTGATGTTTTTCAAGAATCACAACATGAAAGAACATATTGAGCATGGCATGGATCAATAATAGTATAACATAATAAACCTTATAACTAGTGCAATACATAAGTAGAAAACATAAGTTCCTTGTAAAACATCATATGGGTCTGAGATAAAAAAGGAAGAGTATAAAAATATTAAGAGTAAATTACCTGTTGCATTGTGTTCATGAGAGCACCCGGTTGTTCTTGGATCTTCTTGGCTACTTCTAGACTGACCCTGTTCTCTACTTCCAGATTCACATGTTCAAGCTTCTCATCCAACTTTCTTTGCAAATCTTGCTCCATGTTCCTTTTCAACCCCGCAATCATTTGTTCACATTCTTCTTGTAACTTTCGATCCACATCAGCTTGCATCTCTTGACGCACATTTTCTATTGTAGAAGACACACTAGCCTCTATGTTTGCCGCTTGCTGTGACTATTTTTTAGAGGCTTCTTTCCATACCCTTTACCACGAACATAACCTATCCTTTCACCAAGAACAAATGATAAAATCTCATCTCTAGTCATGTGATGCTCGATCTCTTCAGATTGTTACTGAGCCAGAAGTTCCTGGAGCTGGCACTGCAATTACGCATAGCTATTTACACCAAAGCTAATAAAAAGGAGTAAAATATAGTAAGGTATTGATTTAAGAATATTACATGAATCTGTTGGGATTATTGATCCACCCACACTGTTTCTCCTCTATTATTTTTACGTGTATGTTGGATCTCCCAAAATCTATCTTGCGGTTCCTTCTTTCTAGTAGCAGGATTTTCCTAAAATATGGTTCAATAGGGAAATAATATAGAATCAAATAAATGAATATATATATATATATATATATATATATATATATATATAAAATATTTTTAATTAATAACATGAAAATAAATATATTTCACCGTCGATTCCTCTACTTCTGCAAAAGACCTTGTACCACAAGCATGCTTAGTTATCTGCTTTTCCCTATTCTTTCTATTTTTCTCGCTTACATCCTGCATTAAGTCAATGATTAAGAAGCCATTATTCAAAGGGCAGTGAATCAAATATTGTTATTAAGTTACCTTAATTTCGTACTTCCAAAATACTCTACTAAGTATTTTCAGTCCTGTAGCTCAACATCTTCAGGTCGACGAAACAATATGTTTCCTTCAGCAACATGGTGAGAGTAGCAAATACTCAGTCGAGCTTTCCAAGCTCTGAAAAGCCGTCGCATAGTATCGATAACAAAGGCTTGAAACCTATGCTCTTGCACGCCTCCAAGAACTTCAAATTTATCCTGAACATACATGTACCATTATAATTGATATTCTAACCACAAAAATAAATGATGCAATAGGAAGTCAATACGATATTAAAAATAATTTTACCTTGACCTTCAACCACATTGATTCTCCATGTTTTGAAACAATCTTTTGCCAATTCCCATCACGGAACGAGATAGTGCTCCTCATGATTAAACCACAATAATTAACAATATCTCTAGACCTAGAACCTACTTCTCTATCAATATCATCTGGAATTGTAATTATAATTTTTCCACCATACTTAGTTTTTATATCTACTGTTTTGGATTTATATTTCCCTATTCCTCTCTTTTTACTGCTGGAAGAAACTATACAAAGAAAAAACAGTATATGTGATCAGAAATTGGGCAGAAAGAACAACTACATAACACATAATAAAGGCAATAAGAACTACGATTACTTCATATAAAAATTGGGCAGAAATTTTCTAATATAGAACTGAAGGTAAAAAAAAAATTTGCCAGCCTTTCGGCATTTTTTGGATGTTTAGAAAGAAAAAGAAAAAGAAAAAGAAGAAGAAGAAGAAGAAGAAGAAGAAGAAGAAGAAGAAGAAGAAGAAAAAGAAGAATAATGAAAATCAAAACTAACCTGCACCATTTTCATTTTCAACTTCAGGAGAGGGAAGCATACTTCTGTCGACGATACTGTCTCTTCCAAGTGTTACTTGATATTTGTCCTATCTCTAGAGATTCTTGACTAGGATTATTTGATTCTCCAGTCTCAGGAGATGCTGCAGCATTCCCTATTGGCTGTACTTGTCGCTGAGACACAGATGTTACAGTATTCCTATTGGTTGTACTTGTGGCTGAGACATCGCTCTAGCATTACCACGTCCTTGAAAATGGACATGTCCATGACCAGTTCCACTTTGACCTTTACCTCGTCCTGTCATTTGGACCCTTCTGCATGATGTAGAAAACATCAGTAAGACTAGAAGTGCATTGCTGCCTAGATTTGTAACATCAGTAAGAATGATGTTTAGTGCACTGCTGCCTAGATTTGTTGGGAGAGGTTTCTTATGGCAAGAATCAAGATATACTGAGGTGTTTAGACAAAATGATCAACTGCATATTAACACCTCAAAGACAAAGGAATATAGCCACACAAGAATAGACACAATTCAGCAATGGAAAGCACAAAAAATACTCAGCAAAATGGAAATTTTCAAATATGTGCACATTAGGTGCATAGCTCAATCGAGTTGTGTGGTATTCATTGGATCATAAAAAATAGTTCAAAGGTTCATACAGGGCAACACCAATCAGTACATAATGAAAGAGGCAACAAGCAGTTCAAAGGTTCATACAGAGCAGCAACAATTAGTACATAATGAAAGAGGCAACAAGTAGTTCAAAGGTTCACTGGATCATCACTGGATCACAGAAGCAAATAAAAGAGGCAACAACAATCAGTAAGGAATAAAATATAGAGAACTTAAACTTAACGATAACATTTCAAAAAAGCTTAATATATAACCTAGTTATGAAATTAAAAGTTACAAGCATGATGAATTAATTTCATTATCATGTCAATAAGGAACAAAATATAGAGAACTTTTCAAAACAAAAGTAGACATCTATATTATCGTGCTTCTAAGTATTCAAGAGCATCATCAATATCTTATCCATCATTATCATAAATCCAATCTTCTTCGCTTTCTTCACCCTCGGGTATATCTATATGATTGTCATTAATAAAATCCTCTTCTTCTTCATTCTCAGATATATCTATAAAATTGTCATTAATAAAATTGTCTTCCTCATCATGCACATTGGTTTGTGCTTGTTTTCTTGCATGATTATTTTTAATACTTTGTGGTTCAACATCATTCCTATGTAAATATAGGCCGATATCATTTTCATGGTCATTGGTGCGCAAAATGTTCAATTCAACTTCCTCTTGTTGATAAGCTTCTTCATTCAACAATGCTTCCTCGTCAACTTCTACACAATCATCATTTTCGGGCATATTGAAAAGGCCGTGAGGATTTATCTTTATAACTACAAGCCAATCTAATCAACCATGTCGTCCAAGTAAAAGACTTGTTCAGACTGAGATGCCAACACAAATGGCTCATTTATGTTCAAGGCACTATGAGTATTCACACTTGTGAAGTCATATTTATCATCTTATATCCCCTTCCCAAGCGATCCACGTCCCACCAGTGACACTTGAATAAGTAAACTTTCCTATTTCTTATATAGGACAACTCGTAAATGTCCTCTAATACATCGTAATACTCCTTATTAGAGTCTGAATCATCTCATCTCACAAGGACTCCACTATTTTGTGTTTTTCTTCTCATATCAAGATCTCTTGTATGGAATCTGAATCCATTCACCAAAAAACTAGAATATTGATCCACCATTGGTGCAGGACCAACGGTTAAGCTTATGAGCTCCTCGTTTGCACGCCCTTGTGCAGCTAGTACAAAGACCTACAAGCCAAACAACATAGTTGTAACTAATAACGCTGTCGTAGTATTATACTAATATTAAAAATATCACTTAACTAGACACCTACACGTGCATGAAACCAATCAAGAAACCCAGTGTTATGCATCCCATCACTCATTGAACCTTGTCTTTCAATCCCTCATTGGTATTCCCTATATTTTGACAATGGAGTCAGTTAAGATAATGCTGTTGAAACATTTCAATGTGAGCCTATCTTGAAATAAATATGATACTTACTCCATGAATGGAAGAAACTCTTCACAATTTTGAAGCACATACATACATGCTTGTTTGAACTCATCATGGGAGAGCATGATGCCCTCTGAACCACCTTTTTTTTGCCCACTTTTTTTGAAGATAGACATCTCCCCATTTGACATAGATCCATCGTCATTCCTGGCCGGTTTATTGAACTTGGTTGACATATTCTTTAAGTATATGGAGAAAATGTGAGACTTTCCTCTGCCAAATAACCTTCGGCAATTGAACCTTCTGGATGAGCATTATTGCGAATATATGACTTTTGTATTCGCAAATACCTATATTGAAATAACTCATCAATATAATGCGCCATTAAAATTATATGATAAATTACCTTTCAAAAGGGTACATCCATGAAAATTGAGTTGGTCCACCAAGCTTTGTCTCTCTTGTCAAGTGAATTGGCAAATAAACCATGACATCAAAGAATGTCGGCGGAAAAATAATTTCAAGCTTGCATAATGTGCATGCACATTCAGCCTCCAAGATGTCAAGAACTTTGATTGTCAAGGTCTTAGAACATAGATTCTTGAAAAAATTTCCAAGCTCTATAATTGGTTCACACACTTCTTTAGGCAATAAACCATGTATTGCAACTGGGACAATGTCTTGCAATAATACATGGTGATCATGACTTTTTAATCCATAGATATTTTTCTCTAATATTTTTACACACCTTGAAATATTTGATGAAAAAGCATCAGGAACCTTCATATTGGCCAAAACATACTGTGTAAATTTAGCAAAAACTGTGTTCCAAAGCCCCGAAAGCCTCCGTTAATCTCACCTCGATGTGCGTGCACATCCCGAGCGCGTATCTGGGAAGCCTTTATGTGCAAATGTGTTAAACAGTTGAATTGATGATAATTAACGGAATAAAGTTGACTTTGGTCAATATTTTTGGTAAATGGACCCGGACCCGGACCCGTGATTTGAAGGTCCCGGAGGGTCCGTAGGAAAATATATGATCTGGGCATGTGCCCGGAATAGAACTTCGAGGTCCCAAATCCGAGAAATAAATTTTCAAAGAAAATTGTTTTATGAATATAATAAAGACTTTTGAAAATGAACTTAAATGTGAAATCTGTGTTACCGAGCCCGTATATTGGTTTCGGAGCCCAGAACAGGTTCAGTATGTGTTATGTGAGTTATCTGTGAAATTTGGTAAGAAACGGACTTGGTTTGACGTGTTTCAGATCAAAATTGGAGAATTTAGAAGTTTATGAAGTTTGAGAAAATTCTCGAGATTTTGGAGTTTAATTCATTGTTTTTGATGTTATTTTGGTGGTTATATTACTCGAATAAGTTCGTAAGATGATTTTGAAGTCGTGCATATTTTTGGTTTTGAGCCCTGATGAGTTTCGGGTAGGTGTCAGGGTGCAAAAAGGGTGAAATATCTGGTGTTTGGGGGCTGTTATGGTGTCTGAGATTTTTACACTATGCGATCGCATAGGTTGCCCCGCGATTGTGTAGTGTAGTATGGGGGGGTGTCAATTTGCTCTGCGCGATCGCAAAGAGCTGGGTGCGAACGCGGAGCCTCAGGGCTTAGCTCTACGCGAAGTCTTTTGTGGGGTTGGGGGCTGGGTAGCAATTGTTCAGTGCGAACGCGTTCTTTCGTTCCCAATCGCGTGGGTCCATGTCCGGTTTCTCTGCGATCGCATCCTTCACTTCGCGATTGCGTAAGTCTAAGGCCAGTACCCTCCGCGATCGCAGGGCACATGTTGCGATCGCGATAGCCATTTTCGCCCAGTTATTTAAATGCTGAAAAACAGAATACCCATTACGGGATTTTCTTATTTTTCACCATCTCCTTCTTCTCCAAACCCCATAGCCGATTTCCAAGCTGCTCTTCCTCCATAACCACTTAGGTAAGTAATCTTAACTCCTGTTTCTTCCATTTTCTTTCATCAATCATTAAATTCTAGGTCTAAAAACATGAAATCAAAGGTAGGAATTGGGGGTTTTGGGTAGAGTTAGGTATTTTGGAAATTTTGGGAATTCAATCTCATTTTGGGGTCGAATTTCAAAACAAATTGTATATTTGGGTTCCTGGGGGAATGGGTTATCAGGTTTTGGTCCGAACCTCGAGTTTGGACCAAGCCGGCCCGGGGTTGAATTTTGGTATTTTTGAAAGAACTATGGGAAATGTATAAATAGGATTTGGGATTGAGTTATTGAATAATTACTGATTTTATTAAGTTAATTATGTCTAGATATTATCGTATTGGAGTCGGATTCAAGAGGAAAGTTCGTGATTGAGGCTTGACTTGCATTCTTGGAGCCGAGGTAAGTGTTTGGCCTAACCTTAGATTGAGGGATTAGGTATAGAGTCTTATTTGCTATGTGTAATTCATGTCCAATGTATAGGTGAGGTGACAGGTACCTATATGTTGTGGTCAAGCATGCCCATGAGTTGAATTTTGATGAATTATTTAATGTTCTTTGATATTCTCCGTGTTGTGAATTATTGGGAACCTTGGAAGTGGTACCTTAAGGTTACTTCATGACGTAGAAAGTTATTGATTATGTGTTTGGACGAGGATTTTTCTGTTGACATTATACTACTTAGTGAGATTGCTTATAGTTGAGTCCCTTGCCGGGACAGTAGAATTTTGTTGATTATTTCTGTACATTTGAAATGTCGTATTGTTAAACTTTCATATCAATTGTTGCTTTTACACTCATCATGCGCGAGGAAATATTCCATGTCGATTGATTATTATTTATGCACGAGGGTACTTTCCATGACGATTGATTATATTTATGCACGAGGGAACATTCCGTGCCGATTGATTATATTTATGCACGAGGGAACATTCCGTGCCGATTGATTATTATTTATGCGCGAGGGGACATTCCGTGCCGATTGATTATTATTTATGCGCGAGGGGACATTCCGTGCCGATTGATTATTATTTATGCGCAAGGGGACATTCAGTGCCGATTGATTATTATTGATGCACGAGGGGACATTCCGTGCCAAGTCATTATTATTTATGCGCAAGGGGACATTCATTGACGTGTGATTTTGAGGCTATACACGAGGGGTCATGCCGTGTCTTCTCCTGTATATTTTACTTGTTTCGAGTTGTCATTTCCTGCTTTACTTCTACGTTCCAGTTAGTACTTGATTCTACTATTTTAGCCATTGTTTCCCCTCTTATCCCCAACATGTTCTTCCCCATAACTGTATTCTTGTTTATTTTCTACTATACTATTGAACTGCACAGGTACAATTTGTTGTCGTGTCCTAGCCTCGTCACTACTTCGCCGAGGTTAGAGGCGACACTTACTCAGTACATAGAGTCGGTTATACTGATGCTACACCTGCACTTCTTTATGTTGTGCAGATTACGCAGCCGGACCTAGTGGACCTCGCTAGTGGGAGTGTCCTTCAGTCTATTCCAGACGACACCGAGGTAGTTTCGCATGGGGTTCGTGGATCTCGGCGTCCTTGTCTATCTTTCATTTTGTCATTTATGTGTTTTCCAGACAAATACATCATTTTATTTTCAAGTTGTTGTTTTTAGTCAAATCTTAGACTGGTTCGTGAGGTTGTGACTCCACTTCTGGGTTTTGTACTTTAAGGGATTTCTTCGTTATTAGGTATTGTCATTTAGATTTATGTTAATGCTTCTGCACTTTATCTCTATTATCTAGTCAGTGTTTGTTATTTTCACTTGTTAATAAATCAATTCAGTTAACACGTTGGCTTGCCTAGCGAGTGCAACGTTAGGCACCGTCACGGCCTGAAGGTGGGATTTTGGGTCGTGACAAAAAATGGCATAACTTCAACTTCTCCTCCGAGGACAATGCGTAACATGCTGCCGGTAACAATACATTATCCCAATTCTCAACTGGATGCAATTATTTCCTAATACCAAGGTCCACCAAGTCATATCTACTTTTTAATGTGTCCTTTGTCTTTCCAACCATATTTATCAAAGTTGATATTATATTGTCAGACATATTTCTCTCTATGTGCATTACATCAAGGTTATGTCATAACATAAGAGTACTTCAATAAGGCAATTGAAAAAAATATACTTTTCTTCCTCCAATTGTAAGCACTTTTTGCTTTTTTCCCTTCCCAAAACTCACTTTGCCCAAGCCCTATAATTCCATAAGTGCTTCATCGCCTGTTAAAGGAATAGGTGCAACCCTATTTTCTACCTTTCCATCAAATTTTCTCCTATTTCGGCGCCATGGCTGCTCCATTGGAAGGAAGCGATGATGACTCATATAACACAACTTACTACGTAAAGAAACCGATTGTGTGTATTTATAACAAGGACATGCAAGCTTGCCTTTTGTTGACCATCCTGAAAGGTTCCCATATGTAGGAAAGTTATTAATCATCCAAATTACAGCCGCACCCATCATAAAATTAGATTTTGTGTAGGAATCATAAGTTTCGACTCCATCCCATAATTCTTTCAACTCTTCAATCATCGGTTGCAAGTATACATCTATATCATTTCCTGGACACTTGGGGCCTGGAATAAGAAGTGTCATCATGAAATACGGACCCTTCATGCAATCCCATGGCGGCAAATTATATGTTGCTAGTACGACTGGCCAAATATTATGATTGGCACTCATGTTTCCAAAAGGTTGGAACCCGTCACTTGCTAAACCTAATCGGACATTTCTTAATTCAGCTGAAAAGGTGAGATGTGGCTCATCAAAGGATTTCCACGCTATGGAGTCAGAAGGATTTCGCAAGACACCATCATCAATATTTTTATCCTTGTGCCACCTCATCTTTTTTGCTGTCTCTCTTTCCATGTACAATCTCTGAAGCCTTGGTTTGATTTGAAAATGTCGCAATACTTTACAAGCTACTTTCTTGCCTTTGTGTTCTTCTGACTTCCATATAGACTTACCGCACTTAGGACATGATTAGGCATTGGCATAATCGCGCCAATACAAAATACAATCATTCTCACATGCATCTATTTTGGTGTAACCCAAGCCTAGGTCACGAAGAAATTTCTTTGCTTCATAGAAAGAAATGGGCACAAATGACCCCTCCGGAAGAACTTCTTTAAAGAAACTCAACAGTCCATCCATTGATTTGTTGCTCCAATGATTAAGGCACTTCAAGTGAAGTAGTTTAACAACAAACTATAACTTTGAGACTTTACTACAACTAGGATAAAGTTCTGTTTGAGCATCTTCTAATAATTTATAGAACTTTGATGCATGTAAATTTTTCTCTTCATTGTCCATAAAAGTATTATTATTATCCTACACATTTGTATGTCCAAAAGCGTCATGAATAATTTATGTAATATTATCCTGTTCGATGTTATCATCTTCTACTTCATTATTGAGTGTTATGTTCGAATTTTTAACTCTAACTAACACTTCTCCATGCAAGTCCCACACTTTTAAGAATTTCATAAACCCTTTTTCAATAAGTCTCCTCTTACACCGGGCCTTAGCTTGAATGCAGTATTCATACACCCTTTACAAGGACATCGAATCATAGTGCTTTCCCTTGGTTGACTGAATGCCCAACTAAGAAAGCCATCTACTCCATCTCTGTACCTTTGGTCACCTCTATTCCTAATATTCAACCAACTTTTATCCATTCCTATTTATAGAATAATGGAAAGGTTAGTCCCTTATTATATTCCAGATTATAGTACAAACCAAGATTTTAATTAGTTTATATATCACATTAGGCAGGTAATGGTTTAACAACATATTACTAAACTCTAAACCTCATCCTGAAGCTTTAGCCTTTAGAATTCAAATTACTTTGACAACAACCCCTAACAATCACTTGCGATATTATCCAATAACAAGATAAATATCTTATATTTTGGCACTAGGAAGAAATTCATAAGAATTGGACCTAACTGTCACGCCCCGAAATCCCACCATCAGGCCGTGATGGCGTCTAACGTTGAACTCGCTAGACAAACCAACGTGTACAGTTAAACTAGCATGAAAACATCGATTTAACAGAATAAGCTAAAAACAGTTCACAACTTAACAATGGAAATAAATAAATATGGTTTTCAAACTAATTAAAGACAACATAATACAGCGACGCATTAATTTTCCCAAAACCTAGAGTCACAAACTCACGAACTGTCTAATAGAGTGCTAAATACAAAGTCTGAAAGAAATACATGGTTGTCTCTAAAACTAGAGGAAAACAAGACAGAAACGAAGACATAGGGATGGGAGAGACGCCAAGGCCCACGAACGCCAGCGGGTATACCTTGAAGCCTCTAGGATAAGCTGAAAGACACCCCCACTAATGATGTCCACCCGGTCCGGCTGCGTAATCTACACAACAAAAAGAAGTGCAAGTGTAGCATCAGTACAACCGACCCCATGTACTGGTAAGTGCCTAGCCTAACCTCAGCGAAGTAGTGACGAGGCTAGAACCAGACTACCAAGTAAACCTGTGCAGTTCAAATGTAAATATATACAACGGAAAAGAAATACAGGAAGTAATCAGTAAATAAAGGAAGGGGAACATGATGTGGGGAGATAACAGTTTCATATAAGAAATCTCAAATAAAGAAAGGATCAACAGGGCCAGAATATCAATAAGGATCAGAAATCACAAACTTGCACGGCATCACCCTTCGTGCTTTTACTCTCGTCCTCAACAAATCAATCGTATAAATAATCATATGCACGGCATCACCCTTCGTGCTTTTACTCTCTTTCCTCACAATATAATAAATGAATATCTGTACGGAATGGTACATCGTACGGCACAACATCACCCTTCGTGCTTTACAATTTTTCCTCACAATATAATAAATGAATATCTGTACGGAATGGTACATCGTACGACACGACATCACCCTTCGTGCTTTACACTCTTTCCTCACAAGATAATAAATGAATATCTGTACGGAATGGTACATCATATGGCATGGAATAACCCTTCGTGCTTTACACTCTTTCCTCACAATATCAAACTATGCACGACATCACCCTTCATGCTTTAACATTCTTCCTCACCCAAACAGCAATCACTAACAAAGGGCAAGGGAGTAAACATAATAGAAATAGAAATCCCGGCAAGGGAACAATAACAGTAATCTTAACATCCCAGCAAGGGAGACAATATCAAACAATGCACGACATCACCCTTCGTGCTTTAACACTCTTCCTTACAATAGCAAACAGTGCACGACATCACCCTTCGTGCTTTAACACTCTTCCTCACCCAAACAGCAATCACAAACAAAGGGGTAGGGAGTAAACAGAATAGAAATAGAAATCCTAGCAAGGGAACATCAATTAAACAATTAAATCCCGGCAAGGGAACAATAACAGTAATTTCAACATCCCAGCAAGGGGGATAATCACTAAAGCAACAATGACCCGGCAAGGGTATATTTTGATAACTCTTTCTCTTTATTTCACTTTCTTTTCATAATTTACTCTATCACTTGAGCCAATGCTCCAAAGGATTCAATTATCTCATATATCTTCACCGTTCGTGTTACAACTCGAGCCAATGCTCCTCGAACTTTAAAGATCACAATTCTCTTCACATGCTCTTTACAACATATAGAAATCATCAATTAAGCATGGAAGTTACAACAACTCAGAATATTCGCAATATAAAGACTCACGGTCATGCTAGACACCAATGTATAGATACTCGTCACCATGCCTACACATCGTACTCGACAATTAGCAAGTACCAAATAAGACTCAACTCCTATTCCCCCAAGCTAAGGTTAGACCAAACACTTACCTCGGGTCCAAAATATAGCAATCAACCCCCTAACACCGCCTTCACTTTAGAATTCAACTCCGGAATGGTATTATCTAGACATAATTAACTCAAGTATATCAGTAAGGATTCAATAATTCAATTACATAGCCTAATTACCCATTTCCATGCATTCTTCCAAAGTAACAAAATTCGACCCCGGGCTCGCTTGGTCCAAACACGAGGCTCGGACCAAAACCCGATCACCCAATCACCCACGAGCCCGAATATATAATTTGTTTTGAAATCCGACCCCAAATTGAGGTCTAAATCAAGAAAAACCAAAAGGGCCTAACTCTACCCATGTTCCCAATTTTCTACTCTAAATTACATGTTTTAGGCTTAGGAATTCATTGGATGTTGATGAAAATGAAGGAAACGAGTTATATTTACTAACCCAAGAAGTTTTGGTGAAGGAAGGCTTCAATGGACGCCTAAGGGCCTTGGAGAAGAAGAAGTTCATTATGATTTATGAAAATCCCGAAGCTAATGTTCTGGAAATTAAAATATATAACAGGGAAAAATTGCCCTTCGCGTTCGTGGAAGGGAGGTCGCGTTCGCGGAGGGTAGACTTGACAGACCATCGCGTTCGCAGAAGGGAGAACGCGAACGTGAAGAGTAAAAAGGCTTGGGTCTAGAAATTTACCTACGCGAACGCGTGGGACATCACGCGAACGCGATGAAGAAGACCTGCAAAGCTACGCGAACGCGGTCAAGTGTATGCGAACGCGAAGATGAAAAGAGGGCTAAGCCCTCAGGGTCAAATAAACCTACGCGATCACGAGGGAATGGACGCGACGCGACGAAGGAAAAGCTTAAAGCTTCACGAACGAGGAAGAGGCGTCGCGAACGCGAAGAACAAATGGACCTGCAACTGCTGAAGCCAAAAACCAGCAATCTTCCTAAGTTCAAAATCACTCCGAGACACCTCCGAAACACTCCCGCGCCCTCGGGGCTCCTAACCAATCATATGCACTAACTCAACAACATCCTACGAACTTAACCGTGCGATCTAATCACCAAAATAACAGCAAAAACCACGAATCAAGCCTCAAAATCACTAGTTTTTCTTCAAACTTCATAAACTTTCAAATTTAGAGTTTTAAGTCCAAAACACCTTAAACGACGTCCAATTTCAACCAAACTTCACAGAAATATCTTAAACCACATATAAGACGTGTACCGAGCGCCGGAACCAAAATACGGGCCCGATACCAACACGTTCAAACAAATTTTAATTTCAATTTTCTTTATACATTTCAGAAAAACAATTTCACTCAAAAATTCATTTCACGGGTCCGGGTTCGTTTACCCACAATGTTGACCGGAGTCAAATTTACTCATTTTAATATCAAATTTTAGCATTTTTCACAGAATTTCATGTTTAAGCTGTCTGGCTACGCGCCCGGATTGTGCATGCAAATCGAGGCAACTAAATATGAGGTTTTCAAGGCCTTGAAAGTATGGAATGGGTAATTAAATAGGTGATGACCCTTTGGGTCGTCACACTCTCCACCTGTAAAATAACCGTTCATCCTCGAACGGACAGAAGAAGGAAGTACCTCAGGAGGCTGACCTCCCTAATGAACACGAATAGAAGGGAAACTCTTGGATGTCAATTGACGAACCTGCCAATCTAGAATAGCTACCGGCTCCTCCTCATAAGATAAGTCCTTGTCCAACTGGACAGTGCTGAAATCTAACACGTGGGGTGGATCGCCGTGATACCTCCGAAGCATGGACACATGGAAAACTGGATGTACGGCTGATAAGCTAGGCGGCAATGCAAGTCTATAAGCCACATCTCCTACTCGATCAAGAATCTCAAATGGACCAATAAACCTAGGGCTAAGCTTGCCCTTCTTCCCAAATCTCATCACGCCCTTCATAGGAGACACTCAGAGCAATACTCGCTCACCAACCATGAAAGCCACATCTCGAACCTTGCGATCTGCATAACTCTTTTTCCTGGACTGAGCTGTACGAAGCCTATCCTAAATGATCCTGACCTTATCCAAGGCCTCCTGAACCAAATCTGTACCCAACATTCGAGCCTCTCCCGGATCAAACCATCCAACCGGAGATCGACACCGCCTACCATATAAAGCCTCATAAGGAGCCATCTGGATACTCGACTGGTAGCTGTTGTTGTAGGCAAACTCTGCTAAAGGCAAGTACTGATCCCATAATCCTCCAAAGTCAATAACACAAGCTCAGAGCATATCCTCCAATATCTGAATAGTCCGCTCGGACTGTCCATCCGTCTGAGGATGAAATGCTGTGCTAAACACCACCTGGGTGCCTAACTCTCGCTGAACTGCTCTCCAGAAACGCGAGGTAAATTGCGCGCCCCGATCCGAAATGATAGATACCGGCACACCATGAAGGCGAACAATCTCCCAGATATAGATCTCAGCTAACCTCTCGGATGAATAAGAGACTGCCACATGAATGAAATGCGCTGACTTGGTCAGCCTATCAACAATGACCCAAACTGCCTCGAACTTCTTCCGGGTCAACGGAAGTCCAGTAACGAAGTCCATAGTGATCCTCTCCCACTTCCACTCGGGAAGCTCAATCCTCTGAAATAAACCACCAGGCCTCTGATGGTCATACTTAACCTGTTGACAATTCAAACACCGCGCCACATATGCCACAATATCCTTCTTCATTCTACGCCGCTAATAATGCTGCCGCAGATCCCGATACATCTTCGCGGTGCCCAGATGAATAGAGTATCAGGAACTATGGGCCTCCTCTAAAATCAACTCTCGAATCCCATCAATATTGGGCACACAGACTCGCCCCTGCAATCTAAAAACACCATCACCATCTAAGGTCACCTGCTTGGTCCCTCCACGCTACGCTGTGTCTCTAAGGACACACAAATAGGGATCATCAAATTGCCGATCATGGATACGCCCCAATAATGAAGAACGAGCGACCGTACAAGACATCACTCAACTAGGCTCAGAGATATCCAACCTCACAAATCGATTGGCCAAAGCCTGAACATCCAAGGCAAGCGGCCTCTAACTGACTGGAATAAAAGAAAGATTGCCCATACTAGCTGACTTCCTACTCAAAGCATCGGCCACCACATTGGCCTTCCCCGGGTGATATAAGATGGTAATATCATAATCCTTCAACAAAACCAACCACCTCCTCTGCCTCAAATTCAACTCCTTTTGCTTGAACAAGTACTGAAGACTCTTATGATCCGTGAACACCTCACACGCCACGCCATACAGATAGTGCCTCCAAATCTTCAATGCGTGGACAATGGCTGCCAAATCCAAATCATGAACTGGATAGTTCTTCTCATGAATCTTCAACAGCTTCGAAACATAAGAAATGACCTTGCCATCCTGCATCAACACTACACCAAACCCAATACGGGAAGCATCACAATAGACTGTATAAGGCCCTGAACCTGTGGGCAAAACCAATATCGGTGTCGTAGTCAGAACTGTCTTGAGCCTCTGAAAGTTTGCCTCACACTCGTCCGACCATCTAAACTGGGCACCCTTATGGGTCAACTTGGTCATCTAGGCTGTAATAGATGAGAACCCCTCCACAAACCGACAATAGTAGCTNGCCTCAATCTTCTTCGAGTCAACCTGAATACCCTCTGCTGATACGACATGACCCAGGAATGCAACTGAACTCAACCAGAACTCACACTTCAAAAATTTTGCATATAGCTGATTGTCCTTCAGAGTCTGAAGAACCACTCTGAGACGCTGCTCGTGCTCTTCCTGGCTGCGGGAGTATATCAATATATCATCAATGAAGACTATCACGAACGAGTCCAAATAAGGCCTGAACACTTGATTCATCAAGTCCATAAAAGATGCTGGGGCATTTTTCAACCCAAATGACATGACCAAAAACTCGTAATGCCCGTACCGAGTGCGGAAAGCTATCTTAGGGACATCGGATGCCCTAATCCTCAACTGATGGTAGCCAGATCTCAAGTCTATCTTTGAAAATACCTTGGCACCCTGAAGCTGATCGAAAAAATCATCAATCCTCGGTAGTGGATACTTAATCTTGATTGTAACCTTGTTCATTGCCGGTAATCAATGGACATCCTCATCGAACCATCCTTTTTCTTCACAAATAACACCGGTGCACCCCAAGGCGAAACACTGGGTCTAATGAAACCCTTCCCAAGCAAATCCTGCAACTGTTCCTTCAACTCTTTCAACTCTGGTGGGGCCATGCAGAATAGAAATGGGCTGGGTGCCCGGAGCCAGATCAATACAGAAATCAATTTCCCTATTGGGTGGCATCCCTGGCAGGTCTGAAGGGAAGACCTCAGGAAACTCACGAACCACGGGTACCGAATCAATAGAGGGAACCTCAACACTGGAATCGCGTACATAAGCCAAATAAGCCAAACACCCCTTCTCGACCATACGCCGAGCCTTCACGTACGAAATAACACTGCGGGTAAAATGACCAGGACTACTTCTCCACTCTAAGCGGGACATCCGGTAAGGCTAAGGTCACAGTCTTGGTATAGCAATCCAAGATAGCATGATATGGGGATAACCAGTCCATCCCCAATATAACATCAAAGTCGACCATACCTAAAAGCAACAAATCAACACGGGTCTCAAGACCCCCAATCGCCACAACACAAGAACGATGGACTCGATCGACCATGATAGAATCACCCACCGGTGTAGATACATAAACAGGAATACTCAGTGGATCACTAGGCATGACCAGGTACGGTTCAAAATAAGAGGACACATACGAATACGTAGACCCTGGATCAAATAGCACTGAAGCATCTCTGTCACAGACCCGAATAGTACCTGTAATGACTGCATCTGAAGACTCAGCCTCTGGCTTGGATGGAAGAGCATAATATCGGGGCTGGCCCCCACCACCCTGAACAACCTCTTTGGGACGGCCGGCTGCTGGGTGGCCTCCATCTCTGGCGGCCTGAGCTCCATCTCTATGACCTCTAACTCCACCTCTAGCACCTCTACCCCCATCTCTAGCTGGCTAGGCAGGTTGTGGAACACCTGGTGCCTGTACCATGGCACGAGAACCCTGATGCTGCAAACTACCTGGTGCTCGAGGGCAAGATCTAGCAAGGTGACCCGGATCGCCACAAGTGTAACAAGACCTCAGCTGCTGAGGGAACTGAGTCTAACCCTGTCGACCTGAATGACTACCTCGAAAACTCTGAAACAGCGGTGCACTGTAAGGCTGCTGATCAGAATAATGCGTCTGAGAATCACGACCACCTGAAGTACCATGGGAAACCTGGAGAGCTAACTGAAAAGGTCTGGGAGGATGACCTCTACCTGAAGAATCCCTGCCCCCAAATGAGGCTCTACTGAAACGACCGAAATGACGGTGCCTCTTATCAGCCCCCTGACCACCACCCTGTGACGTAATCATCTCAATCCTCCTGGCCACATTGACCGCATTCTGGAATGATATATCGGTACCTGACTCTCTAGCCATCTGAAGTCTGATAGGCCGGGCCAATCCCTCAATAAATCTCTGAACCCTCTCCCGATCAGTGGGAAGTATCATAAGAGCATGTCGGGCTAGAGTGATGAACCTGTTCTCGTACTGAGTGACTGACATGGATCCCTGCTGAAGACGCTCAAACTGCCTCCAAAGGTCCTCTCTCTGAGTAATTGGAAGTAACTTTCCCAAAAATACCTCTAAGAGCTGAGTACAAGTCAAAGGTGCAGACCCAGCTGGTCTGGCTAAGCAATAGTCTCTCCACCAACTCTCGGCTGCGCTAGATAACAGAAATGTAGCGAAGTGAACTCCGTTGGACTCCACTATGCCCATGTTCCGATGAACCTCATGGCAGCTGTCTAAATAATCCTGGGGGTCCTTTGATGGTGAACCAGTAAAAGTAATAGTGAATAACTTAGTGAACCTTTCCAGTCTACACAAAGCATCCGCTGACATAGCTGCTCCCTCTGCTACCGGTGCTGCAATACCCGGGTGAGCTACTCCGGCTGGCTGAGGTGCCGGAGTCTGAAACTGTGGAGCTAGCTGTTGTGGCGTGCGAGTGGCAGGAGTCTGGGTACCTCCCCCAGCCTGAGAGACGGCTGGTGCAGTAGGAAGAAGACGTGTCTGTGCTACACTCTCCATGAGTCCAACTAGACGGACAAGAGCGTCCTGAAGCACTGGGTTAGCTATGAACCCCTCTAGGACCTGAGGGTCCTCCATTGGGGCTGCTGCTCTAGGCTGAGCCTGGCCCCGGCCTCTAGCACGACCTCGTCCTCGACCTCGATCCCTCGTAGGAGCTGTAGCAGGAGTGTCGGGCTACTGAGCGGAACTAAGGGAAGAACGCGTCCTCGCCATCTACGAGAGAATAGAATAGAAACTCAATCAGTACTCAGAATTCATATCACACGACAGAGATGAAAAGAAATTTGGAGTCATCCTAACTTTGCAGCCTCTGGGGGATAAATACTGACGTCTCCATACCGATCCCTCAGACTCTACCAAGTTGTCCATGAGTTGTGATACCTAAGCAACCTAGTGCTCTGATACCAACTTGTCACGCCCCGAAATCCCACCATCGGGACGTGATGGCATCTAACATTGAACTCGCTAGACAAGCCAACATGTACAGTTAAACTAGCATGAAAACATCGATTTAATAGAATAAGCTAAAAACAGTTCACAACTTAACATCGGAAATAAATAAATATGGTTTTCAAAACTAAGTAGAGACAACATAATACAGCGCTGCATTAATTTTCCCAAAACCTGGAGTCACAAACTCACGAACTGTCTAATAGAGTGCTAAATACAAAGTCTGAAAGGAAATACATGACTGTCTATGAAACTAGAGGAAAACAAGATAGAAACAAAGACATAGGGATGGGAGAGACGCCAAGGCCCATGAACGCCAGCAGGTATACCTTGAAGCCTCTAGGATAAGCTGAAAGACACCCCCACTAATGATGTCCACCGGGTCCTGCTGCATAATCTGCACAACATAAAGAAGTGCAGGTGTAGCATCAGTACAACCGACCCCATGTACTGGTAAGTGCCTAGCCTAACCTCGGCGAAGTAGTGACGAGGCTAGAACCAGACTACCAAGTAAACCTGTGCAGTTCAAATGTAAATATATACAACAGAAAAGAAATACAAGAAGTAATTAATCAATAAAGGAAGGGGAACATGCTGTGGGGAGATAACAGTTTCATATTTCCTTCGTGCGACAGAGCATCACCCTTCGTGCTTTACAATATTTCCTCACAATATAATAAATGAATATCTGTACGGAATGGTACATCGTACGGCATGACATCACCCTTCGTGCTTTACACTTTTTCCTCACAAGATAATAAATGAATATATGTACGGAATGGTACATCATACGACATGGAATCACCCTTCGTGCTTTACACTCTTTCCTCACAATATCAAACTATGCACGGCGTTACCCTTTGTGATTTAACACTCTTCCTCACCCAAACAACATCCACAAACAAAGGGCAAGGGAGTAAACAGAATAGAAATAGAAATCCCGGCAAGGGAACAATAACAGTAATCTCAACATCCCAGCAAGGGAGACAATATCAAACAATGCACGGCATCACCCTTCGTGCTTTAACTCTCTTCCTCACCCAAACAACAATCACAAACAAAGGGCAAGGGAGTAAACAGAATAGAAATAGAAATCCCGGCAAGGGAACAATAACAGTAATCTCAACATCCCAGCAAGGGAGATAATCACTAAAGCAACAATGACCCGGCAAGGGTATATTTTAATAACTCTTTCTCTTTCTTTCACTTTCTTTTTATAATTTACTCTATCACTTGAGCCAATGCTCCAAAGGATTCAATTATCTCATATATCTTCACCGTTCGTGTTACAAATCGAGCCAATGCTCCTCGAACTTTAAAGATCACAATTCTCTTCACATGCTCTTTACAACATAAAGAAATCATCAATTAAGCATGTAAGTTACAACAACTCAGAATATTCGCAATATAAAGACTCACGGTCATCCTAGACACCAATGTATAGATACTCGTCACCATGCCTATACATCGTACTCGACAATTAGCAAGTAGAAAATAAGACTCAACTCCTATTCCCTCAAGCTAAAGTTAGACCAAACACTTACCTCGGGTCAAAAATATAGATATCAACCCTCTAACACCACTTTCCCTTTAGAATTCAACTCCGGAATGGTATTATCTAGACATAATTAACTCAAGTATATCAGTAAGGATTAAATAATTCAATTACATAGCCTAATTACCCATTTCAATGCATTCTTCCAAAGTAACAAAATTCGACCCCGGGCCCGCTTGGTCCAAACACGAGGCTCGGACCAAAACCCGATCACCCAATCACCCACGAGCCCAAATATATAATTTATTTTGAAATCCGACCCCAAATTGAGGTCTAAATGAAGAAAACCCAAAATGGCCTAACTCTACCCATTTCCCAATTTTCTACTCTAAATTACATGTTTTAGGTTTAGGAATTCATTAGATGTTGATGAAAATGAAGGAAACGAGTTAGAATTTACTAACCCAAGAAGTTTTGGTGAAGGAAGGCTTCAATGGACGCCTAAGGGCCTTGGAGAAGAAGAAGTTCGTTATGATTTATGAAAATCCCGAAGCTACTGTTCTGGAAATTAAAATATATAACAGGGAAAAATTGCCCTTCGCGTTCGCGGAAGGGAGGTCGCGTTCGCGAAGGGTAGACTTGACAGACCATCGCGTTCACGGAAAGGAGAACGCGAACGCGAATGCGAACGTGAACGCGAACACGAACGCGAACGCGAACGCGAACGCGAACGCGAACGCGAAGAGTAGAAAGGCTGGGGTCCAAAAATTGACCTACGCGAACGCGTGGGACATCACGCGAACGCGATGAAGAAGACCTGCAAAGCTACGCGAACGCGGTCAAATGTATGCGAATGCAAAGACAAAAATATGGCTAAGCCCTCAGGGTCAAATAACCCTACGTGATCGCGAGGGAATGGACGCGAACGCGATGAAGGAAAAGCTTAAAGCTTCACGAACGCGGAAGAGGCGTCGCGAAAGCGAAGAACAAATGGACTTGCAACTGCTGAAGCCAAAAACCAGCAATCCTCCTAAGTTCAAAATCACTCCGAGACACTTCCGGAACACTCCCGATCCCTCAGGGCTCCTAACCAATCACATGCACTAACTTAACAACATCCTACGAACTTAACCGTGCGATCAAATCGCCAAAATAACAGCAAAAACCACGAATCAAGCCTCAAAATCACTAGTTTTTCTTCAAACTTCATAAACTTTCAAATTTAGAGTTTTAAGTCCGAAACACCTCAAACGACGTCCAATTTCAACCAAACTTCACAGAAATATCTTAAACCACATATAAGACTTTTATCGGACGTCGGAACCAAAATACGAGCCCGATACCAACACGTTCAAACAAATTTTCATTTAAATTTTCTTTATACATTTCAGAAAAACAATTTCACTCAAATTTTGGGTAAAAATTTTGAAAACTGTTTACCCAAAATGTTGACCAGAGTCAAATTTACTCATTTTAATATCAAATTTTAGCATTTTCACAGAATTTCATATTTAAGCTATCCGGCTACGCGCCCGGACTGCACACGCAAATCGAGGCACTTACAGATGAGGTTTTCAAGGCCTCGGAAGTACGGAATGGGTAATAAAATAGGTGATGACCCTTTGGGTCGTCACACTAACCTTGTCTACATCATCTGTATTTCAAGTGAGAATGAAGTTGTGAGTTGAGCCTAATAGTTAGGACCAAATCCAGGAAAACATAAGCTAAGAACGAGGTTGCTTCATTGTAAAATAGATACCAAATATAGTGCGCAAAACTCTATTTGAGGGAAGACACAACAATATATCAGCAATTTTAGCAAGCCGGCTAATTTGGGGGAACACTTGCATTGGAGTTATGAATTCGTTACTGACTTTTAGTTAAGCACACTTGGAATGGTGCTTAACGATTATCAACAATTTTCTTTTAGAACATTTAAGAAAAACCTCCATAATAATGAGGAAGAGTTAAAGGACTTCACACTTGAGACTCCGGAACTAGAATAGACATCCAGAAAAATTTAACAACAATATGAAATAGAAAAATAGTTTTGAGACTTTACTAAGAAATATCGACCCTAAATCCAACTTTGAACGTACTCTAAATGAAAAGAACAGAGGGGGTATCAAATCAGTTCCGGAGAAAAGACTGTTGATTTCTTATAAGTTGTGAAAGGGAAAAATATTGAAAACTGTTTTAACAAATTTTTCAGAAAGTCAAAAGATTTGAGGGGAAACGCAAATAAGCAATAAAAACCAGAACCGCACTATAATTGGTGGCAAATAAATTCAATTTCCTACTGCAGTTCACAAGTAAGAAAAGCAAAATGTGACAATTTTAGAGCAATTTTCTCTTAGACCTGAAAAATGTACAATAACTAAAAACTAGAGTATGACAACAAGGAGATCTGTAGTCTCAGTTTTTGTTCATGTTGAAACACACTGCTAGATCATCAAATAAAGAAACTTTAATGAAACCAATGTTCCATTCTAGAACAACTGACAAATTTATCATCGTATTCAAATCTTTAAAGTAATTATAAAACCCCATCCACAGGCAGAGACAGAGATATAATTAACACAAAGGCCAAAAAGGTTACCAAAAGAATTAGAATCCAGAAACAATCATTCAAGAGGAATACCAACATGTAATAGGTCTCTCAAGAAGAAGCTTTTAACAAATGGGTCTTTATGTATGATTTTTTTGTATTCCTGTAGATTATCAAATGGTTCAGAGAAATTCTAGACAATATCTGAGAATACAAATGTAAAATCACTGAAATAATGATAATCCCTAACTTCATGTTGAAGATTTTACCTTATAGAGTAAAGAATCCTTATAAAGAAACCCCAAACATAAATTTATATAAAAATTAATATGGATTTTTAGTTAAACATATGCACAAAACTCAGAATAGTCGCTGATATTAGGGAAAACTCATCAAGTATATGAGAGAAATCGGATGTGCAATTTTCCTCCACAAAACTCGATTATGCACATAATTTTTTTTGTTAAAAGAAAAAAGAAAAAATTAGGGATTTGACCACAAACCTGATAATTGGGTTTCTTATCTTGATTTGAGAGATTTGGAGCAGATAATCGCTTGCTATTTTCTTTTAGCAATAGAAGGGATTTTAGAGAGGGAGGTGAGTTTTGAGAGAGAAAACGTACTGTGAGACTGTGAGTTTTGAGAGTTTTATTTAATTTGTTTTGTTATTTTCAATTAAAATATAAGGGGTTCAGTAGCGACCCATTCGCTCCAATAGGGCTTTAGCGGCGACAATTTAAAGTTGTCACAAATAATATGGAGCCAAAATTTTAGTTTTAGCGGGTACAAAAAATTTCAGCCACATTAGAGGCGACCTCAAGAAAGTCGCTGCTAAATAATCACTTTTAGTAGCGACTTATAAAGTGTTGCCGCTATATGTTGCCGGTAAAAATCAAATTTCTTGTAGTGAAGAACTTCATCATCCTTAAACCAGAAATTGTTCCTTTTCCAACATGTGTGATATCCAGTTCTTGTCCATTTTTTACTACAATTTTATTATTTCCATTGTAAGGTTTAAGGTTGGATAAGTTACCTGAATTATTGGTCATGTGAGTGCTTGCTCCAGAATCCATATAGTGAGCATTGTCTCCACCACTCTGATTGTTCACATCGAGTGCAACAAGAGCTTGTGGCATATCTTCTGGTGCTTGATAACAAAAGTTCCATTTGTATAAGCACTTTATTGCAGTGTGATTGTTCCTGCCACATATCTAGGCTGATAATCCTGTGGTTTCCTGTCCCTTGGCAGCATTTCCAGATCCTTGAGTGTTTTGATTGTTCTTCTGTCCAACATGCCTGAAGCCTCTACTTCATGAACTGTTGTGATGACCCAAGGGGTCATTTTATGATTTGAGACTCCCTTCTAGGTTAATTAGCCATAAAAAGACTAATTCTAATTACCTCGAAAATCGAAAAGCTTTTATGTAAAAATATGAGAAATAATACACTACAAGAAATCTGTCTTTTAGTGGCGACCAAAGTCGCCACAAAATCATTGATAGTCGCCACTAAATGTTTAAAGTAGCGACTATGGAACTGCTGCAAGTACTTCCATTACTGAATCTTATTAGTGGCGACAACATGAGGTCGCCACAGAATGTATTCATTTTGTGGCGATGTGGTTGCTACAAAAACTAAATGTACTCTCCACAAGAAAGAGTTCCACCAAGCTGATTTTATTGAAGTCGCTACTGTAGAGTAACATTTAGTGGAAACTTAGTCTCCACAAAAACTATTAATCATCAGTGAAAACTCTAATAGCGCTACTGTTGAATGATATTTAGTGGCGACTTAGTCGCCACAAAAACTATTAATATCAGCGGAACCTCTAATAGCGCTACTGTATAGTGACATTTAGTGGCGACTTAGTTGCCACAAAATGATTAACCATCCGTGGCAACTCTAATACTGCTACTGAGGATTGATATTTAGTGGCGACTTAGTTTCCACAAAAATGATAAGTCATTAGTGGCAACTTTAATAACGCTACTGAATAGTTTACTCTAGTATTAATATTAATCTAGCATCTGAAACTTATATATTAATATTAATATATAAGTTTAAGATCATCCAATAGTATTTAATAAACACCAAAAGAATTTCCTAAACCAAATACTAAATACTTCCATTTCATTGTACACATATACATATAACCAAAAAGCAAAATATTGAGTGCCTTAGCTTCAAGTTCCTCCGCCATATATACTATGTAATACTTCATTGTCATTGTACGCATTTACATATAACCAAAAAGTAAAATATTGAGTGCCTTAGCTTCAAGCTTCTCCTTCATTGTCACCACTGTTTAAGAACCTTGTCCCTATTATTAAAGAAAAAAAAAATACAAGATCACATTGTTAGAACATGAAGATAACATCAAGGTGAAAAAACTATAAGTACATGCAAAATGTATATATTTTAAGCACAACTACTTGTAACTTTCCCACATTCTTTTGCTCTGAGTATTTTCTCCGAGAGATGAAAATGCTGCTGCACTATATCCTTACTAGTGCAATAAAAATGCCAACTTTCCCCTCTATTTTAAAGATTTTCTACAATTTAATGTTTCTTGAATTTTCAAATCATTGTATACATGATCTCATTATGTTCTAAGAGACCAAGTTTGCTTATAGGAAGAAAAGGATATGGCTGCGAACATTTGAGACAACAGAGGAAGCAACAAGAGCATATGATGAAGCAGCAATCTTGATGAATGGTCAAGTTGCGAAAACAAACTTCCCAATTGTGACTTTCCTTCAGTAGTACGTTGGACGCAAATGTTGACCTTATACTTAACCTGTATGATTCAGACTTAACAACTACAATTCCAAGATTTAAGTATTCGACATCTTGTTTGCATCAGTACTTCTAGCAATTGTCTTAAGTGAAATAACATCGCTTACAACTCTCTATAGTCCAAATGTTGTAGGTGATAGTAGTACTATCTAAATTCTATTGCAACAATGTGTCTCATAAAATAAGGTATTTTATCAAACACATTATGTGCCTCACAAAATATATGAAGATAAGAATTTCCAAGTAAGGAACCAAAATTCAAGAAAAAAAGAAGAAGAATAGTCAAGAAAGAAGGAAGAGTATAGAAACATCACAGATCATAAAGCCAGATATATAGTATATTAGACATGTTTAAGAAAAAATAATAGGAGTAATTTCAGGAAAAAGATGCATCAAATACTCTCATCAACATATCAATAATGGATCACGTATGTTGAAAGCCAATGTTCTATAATGGCAGTGTATAGTTTAAAAATCTGCAAATAACACTTAATGTAGTCGGTGATGCATCAGACGCTGGAGTAAACGTATGGTGAACAAATTAACGGAGAAACAAACAATTGAAAAGTCCAATGAAAGAAGACAAATTTGAATAGTTTGTTATAAGCATAGCATCTAATCCTATGATATCAACAAGCATTTCAAAGTCCAACTACATAATTGCTAATATTCTTTAATCATTTACAACTTTTAGTTGTGAACATATCTAATTTCTTAATCATTTACAATTTGAGTGTATATATTAATGCGATTTGATAATATGACAACCCAAGATGGAGATCATGCAAAGACAACACCAAAATTCAGAAAGATATCGGGCAAAAATGAGTGTGAGCTTTAGGCAATGTTAAATTTGCATAAAAGAATGGTCTATTTCTATAATCAGTGGAACAACACATGAGGATCATCTCATATTCAGCAACCCTATAAGGATTATTCTGTATTATTCAATATGTAATTATTCTGTATTATTTGTCATTCTGTAAACAATTAGCAATTCCCACAGAAACTGACAGTAGAATGGGTTCAAATGAAACAAAATAGATATTGATGATTCATTATCCAAACCCAAAATAGATTTGCAGCATATATCTATGGACCGATAAGGAAGAAGAATTGTTAAGAAGGAGCGGAGCAAGTACCTGTTGTTGTTGCATTCTAGTCAAGAAACTAGCAAATTGTTCCTGCAAATTGTTCCTGCATCTTCTTGCATCTCTTGACGTATACATAGAGTACCTTAATTGGAGTACAAAAAAAGTAATTAGTAAATGAAGCATGGAGGTAGATGCATGAACTAAAATAATTGATGTATTCACTTCAAAAAAATGCATTAAAAGTAAAAGAAGAGATGATAGGTAGTACCTGCTAGGACATGATAATTGAAGTAATGGCATGAAGATATGAAATTATGTGTCATTTTAAAGAGGCTAATTACATCTTCCCTTTCCTATTACATGAAAGAGTCCAGTTGCAAGAATATGCAGTAAAATCATGTGACTTTCATTTTCCAACAAATTGTCTGCCCTATTTCAACAGAAAAGAAATTCCTCTATATTTTTTTACTATTGTTTTGAAGCTACAAATAGACATGCAGTACGTTTCTCTTGTATCATTAACACTTGTATATGGACATCCTATGCATTGGTGCAATTATATTTCAGAAACATTGACCTAAATTTCAGCTGTTCAGAAGCCACTGTTTGCTCATAATGTCGGTAAGAAGTTTACATTTAGGATACTTTGTAACAGATTTGATCAAACGCTAAAATACTTTCCAAAAGGGAGTCAAATGTACATATGATAATTCGGACTACCAGTGGCGGAGCCAGGATTTTCATTAAGGACAATCATAATATGAAGAAACAAACTCACTAAGAATCATATTTTAATAAATAATTACCGAGCTAAATAGTGTAAATTTCCGGCAAAGGGGTGTCGGTTGACCCTCTTGTGTGCATGTGGCTCCGCCACTGCAGACTACCATTCGATGTGGAAGGTAAGAGATCATCTGTAGAAGCTAAAGGTGCATACTTTAGAACATATTGAAACGAAACAAATTCAAAATCTAGCTATATAAATAATATGTTCAAACTTTACTAATCTGAAAAAACTTCAACTTCAACTCCTAGTTGAAGATATGAAATATATAGTTCCCCTTTTTATCATATTGTACAGTCTAACTAGGCTTAATTCTTTTGAGAGCAGTAAATGTAACAGGAGGGAGTCTTTCTGGCTTTAACACAATTTGTAGGAGAATCGTTCAAAAAGGATTGTCTCATATTGTAATTGTCAAATATGGGCAATGTTACGTTGTTTGCAGATGAGGTCTGGATTTATGTCTCTCTACTTCATGTATAGTATTACTTGGAAGTTTGCTTAAAACTAGTGTATACCGCTAAAATCACTGATATATATATATATACGTACGTTGATACTTCAGATGCATCAGATACTCATCTGGTCTGTATGTGTGGCTGAGACGTTGCCCGAACATTGCCACGTCCTTCAAAATTTTCATGACCACAACTCGTCCTGCCTCTACCACATTTTCCTCGTTCAATTCCTTTCATTCCTGAAATATTGGAGATACAAGATATAAGTGGTAGTGATGAAAAAATAAGAAGAACAAATGCCCTTAATAAGCTCTTGCAACAACCAAACAGAAACAGAAACATATGTAACATCACAAGATTCACAACCACACATGTATTTTCAAGTTATCAGCTAATCAAAACATAATTTTGTACCACCTAATTGTAATTACTTTATGTTTATTTTCAAGTTATCAGCTAATCAGAACATAATGTTGTTTCCTGCCAGACCAATCTAAATAACAACAAATGCTGCAACAAATTCAAGCAGAACAATGTAGTAATCTGATTTCAAACTAAACACTGGTCCTTTTGCAAGTAGAAAAATATAGTAACCTGTAAGAACAATTTCAAACTAAACACTGGTCCTTTTGCAAGCAGAACAATGTAGTAATCTGTAAGAACAACAAATGCAGTACCAAATTCAAGCAGAACAGTATACAAAGCCTGTTTTAAACTACATTGATTGTAGTTTTGTAACAACTGTAACAGATTGACATGCAGAAGCAGACTATGTGCCTCAGACTTTTGGTGTATTGTAATAAATGATCCGCACACATTTAAAGTCAAGGGGACAATAGACACAGGAGACAGGAATTAATTTAGCGTGGAAACCAGAATCTTGCATTTCATACTAGACATTGCTAGTAAAGACTGGAGTCTGAGAACATATACAATTCATTTATTTTATAATTAGAGTTGGAACTTCATATTTCTAACTTCCTTTGAACAAAAAAACTACCCCTCTATGCCAATAAAATAAGGTCACACTTCAGAAGATCAAAGTTCACCTGCAGTACAGGTTCCTTAGCGAGAATCACACTTCCAGCTTGGTCAAATGGTTGAGCTTTCACAGGATGATTGTTAATCTGCATATACAACGTTATCAACTCAGATAGTGGATGTGAAGGGGCCGTTATACTCAGCATATGGAATAAGCAAAAGCATGGAAAGAAGAAAACTTCAAAGTTCAAACTCATAAGAACTTATCATACCAGCAGCACAAGGAATTTCAGCAGAACTCACTTAACTTCAGAACTCGGCTCCCTTTTTATCCATTTGGGTTTCTTATTGACTATTTATGGATTTTGCTAGAAAACAGAGTTTATACAAGGTTTTTCATTGGCTGGTCACCCCTGGCTTATTCAGGATAATAGACAGTACATACAGTACTAAGTCTTATGACTAAGGAGCTCGATAGTACAATAGAACTGTTCAGGTTCTATTATAAACATTAAACTGTGCACAACAATCTAGGGAAATAAGCAGGAAGGGTGGATTTTAAATTATGGTTGATAAGTAGACAGTGCTCTCAAGTCTCCACTACCCCTCCTAAGAAACCTCATGTTCACAAGTTTAACAAGGTATATCAATGGATAGGATGGTACTCTCTTTAATTTTCAAGGCGCTTGAATTTGGCAAACTTGACAATTGAAGCTCAGCACAACAATTTGGATTGAAGAACTAAGCTATAGCTATTTGAAATCTGCTCAATTGTTTATCAATTTTCAATTTTCAGAAGCTTTTCTCCAAAAGAACTCAGAAACTCATTCACAACTACTCGAAACAAGAGCAAATACAAAACTCCAACCAAGCTATCAATGAGATTTTCGGTAAACATTTTGAAACTCAATCAAAATTCCCAACTGAACTCATAAACCAGAACTTCATAGAATAGTTCAAACTCATAAAAATCTCGAGTTGTTCGCACGAACTCAACTCGGTCACTAATCAATAGGAAGCTTGAGTCGACTTATGAACTCAAACTCAATCAATTCCAAAGAGAGGTGAGGTTCAGTGGTCGATTTGACTAACCAATCTGAATTCTTTCAGAAATCCAGAAATTGAAACAAGTTTAAGCTCAGAGAAATCAGACCTGATGCGTCGAGGAGTGCGTAGGTTGCGCAACAGCTTCAGGAATTCAAATCCCAGAATTAATAGTTGTTATTCAAAGTTCTTCGAGCGACTCAAAATTGCCTAACAAATTATAGAGCTGTTGGAGTCCTACTCAATTAAAATAAGAACCCAAAACTCAAATTCTTACAACTACACACACACAGGAAAAATAAAATTTAAAAAATAGAGCTCTTAGAGTCCTATTAAAAGTTAAAAACAGTTGTTCAATAAAAGCAATGAGAGCAGAAATTGAGCCAAAAATTGTACCTGGTGGAGTTGTCTTCGGCAAGTGAGATCGTGAATGGAAACATCTTTTGAATCTGCCCAAACAATACCTTCTTGACTGACGGCGAAACACTGGCAAGCAACAAGACCATGCCGATAAAGCTGATATATCAAAAGAGTAATTTTGTTTCGATCTGACCAGAAAATCACCAAACGAGGATAAAGATGATATATATCAGAAATTGAGGAAAACCGATTGAGAAGACATTGTATCAGATTTAATTTTCTAATGAAGTTCATTGACAAGTACAAATCTCCAAAAATAACATGTTTATAATATTAGGAAGGTAAAAATAACTTGTTCGGAGTACTTGAATAACAAACAAATAAATAGAAGTTGGTGACAATAAGAGCAGTTAGTTTCAATTTGACCAATTACCTAGCGATCAATCTGATTAGATGGGCCCAGATGCATAATCTCCATCATCGTTATTACACCATACCATCAAACATCAAAACAAAGAACTTCCATTCCCAATTCTAGAAAACAGAGTAATTAACAACAACTCCAATATCTTATGCAATTTTAACCTCGATAGTCTTGGGTTTCTTAGGATTAGGTGGAGGCAACTTCTGAACAGTCACAGTCAAAACTCCATCTTGAAAAACAACAAAAATCGCATCAGTATTTGCATTTTAGTTGGATTCGACAGACCAAATATTTCTGGTTTTTATCGATTGAACATCACAAGCAACTGTGGTAGTTTCCAGATAGTATAAATTAAAGGCGCAGAGAACTTTGTGCCTTAACGGGAACCATGGAACATACACTTTACATATCCTATAAAGTAGCACTATCAAGTCCCTACCAGGTTGGTGGATTAGCAAGAATGACTATAAAGTTCCATTTCAGCAAAAAAAGAAACAGCTTATAGATGTCTAGGTTAACCTCAAAGACTGATCGATATTTGGATAAGTTGCTGCTGAAGTATATCAGAACCACCTAGCATTTTCTAAACCTTTAAACCTCTTATGACATCCAAGAGTAGAAACATGTAGAAGTCATCGGCAAACATATATTTGGGAAATTTAATATATTTGGGAAACGACGTCAAGAAAAACATAAAGTAGTCAGGATTACTCATTCAAATCCAAACAATGGTGTATGGAAAATAGACACATGAAACAGAAGCTGATTGTTATTTTGATCTATTTACACTTCTAGCTTGTCAGTTCGTCTGATCACAAAACAATGTCGTTTGTTTTAGTTCGTCTAATCACAAAACAGTCAGTTCGTCTGATCGATTTAACTTGTTAAAATTCTGACTCCTTCTCTAATTGCAACAATAGCAAATTAAAAAAACTAAAATACTTGATTACAGCAAAGCAACTTCTTTCCCCAAAGAAAAACGGAAAGATTAGGGATTTTAACATACCTAAGTTGTTAAAATTTCACTTCTATATTTTCTTGCCCTTTGCCGACTTCCCCAGCTGTGTACAAGTTCTTGAATACTTGAAGTTGAAGAAGCTTTGAGTCAATTTGTGCAAACAATGTCCTGAATCAGAAGACCCTAGTGGTCTTCTTCTTCGCACAACTCGATTAACAAATTCAAACCAAAACTCATCAAACCAACTTCTAATCTTAAGATTTAGCTTCAAAATAAGTTTCCAGCAAATATCATAAACACCCAATCGAATTCACATTCTGATTTGATGGATTTCGATTTAGGGGAGATTTTATACGGATTTCGATTTGAAATTTCTATTATCTGACAGATTTCTAGCTAGAGAGGACCGATTTTTTGTTTCGATTTGGGATTTCTAGCTGGAGAGGACCGATTTTGGGCGTTTCTCTGTTAACCGATGAGAGTTTCGCTATTTCGCTCCTCATCTCGACTCGATGTGTTCGAGAAGAGCTCTGGACCGATTTTAGTGTTTTTGATTTAATGATTATTTTCTTATGTTATTTTAAAATGGGAATAGGAGCAACCCAGTCGCTTCAATACATATTTAGTGGAGACTTTACAAAAGTCGCCACAAAAAATGTGGAACCAAAATTTTTATTTTAGAGGGACTGAAAATTTTAGCCACTTTAGAGGCGACCTAAAAATAGTCGCTGCTAAATATTTACAAACTGTGGCGACTTTTAAAGTCGCTGCTGATAATATAGATTTTGTAGTAACTTATAGGGTTGCTGCTAAATGTAGCCACTAATTATCCAATTTCTTGTAGTGATAAGTTTTAGAGTTAAAGTTTGGTTTTGGTTGATTTGGGTCAATATTTTGAGCAAACGGATCCGAATCTGTATTCCGACAATCTCAAGAGGTCCGCAATAAAATATGGGACTTGGGCGTATGCCCGAAATTTAATTCCGAGGCCCCTAGCCTTAGAAATCAATTTTTAAAGAAAATTATTTTTCTGGATTCTAATGAAATGAAGAAATAAATTTATGTTTGAAACCGTCGGTATCGGGCTCGTATTTTTGGTACCGGAGCTCGATACAAGTTTGTTTTGATATTTAAGTAATATGTGTGAAATTTCATGAGAATAAGAGTTGATTTGACGTGATTCGGACATCCAGTTGAGAAATAGTGAAATTTAAGTGTTCTTGAGAAAAATGATGAGTTTTGAGGTTAAATTCATAGTTTTAGATGTTATTTTCATGATTTAATCGCACGAGCAAGTCCGTATGATATTTTTAGACTTGCGTGCATGTTTGGTTTGGAGCCCTGAGGGCTCGGGTGAGTTTTGGTAGGCTTCGTGATGTTTTAAAATTAGAATTTGCTGTTGTGTTTCTGTTACTGGTGCACAGTCAATTTGTTCATCGCGTTCGCGTGGCCTCACTCGCGAACGCGTAGAGTAAACTTTAACTGGCGCATTTTTGTTCTTCGCGAACGTGGAGCTCAGGACGCGACGCGAAGCACTGGTGGGTTAAAGCTTCGTGAACGCGTTCTGGCCCACGCGAACGCGATGCATAAATGGACCTGGGGGAGGGGGAGCTTCTTACTCTACGCGAACGCAGCACCTGGTCGGGTATGTGGGGGCCATTGTGCCTTAACTCTAAGCGAACGTGTTCTCTATCACGCGAACGCGAAGGCCAACGGTCCTGACACATCGCGAATGCGATGAAGGCCTGCCCAGTCATATAAAATATGTTTTAAAACTTGGGCAGAACCTATTTTTCACCTATTTTCGAATTACAAAGACCTAGAGGCTACTTTCTTCACACAAATTCATCCCCTAGGTGTTGATAAACAATCCTAAACTCTTGTCTTTCAATTACCCAATATTTTTCATCACTTTTCATTCAAAAAATAAGAATTTTCATGGTAGAAATTGAGGGTTTGGGTAGAATTTGGAAATTTTGTAAAAATTCAATTTTGGCCTCAAACTGGGTTCGGATTTCGAAACTAATTGTATATTCGGGCTGGGGGTGAATGGGTAAACAAAATTTGGTCCGAACCCCCAGTTTGGACCAAGCAGGCCCGGGGACGGGTTTTTACTTTTTTGAGAAAACATAGGAAAAGTATAAATTTTCAATAAAGTTAGTTTCTTTAGCATAAATAATGATATTGAACTAATTATGATTAGATTCGAGCGGGTTAGAGGTAAATTCTAAGGGAAAAAACGGTAATTGAGTAGTGAGTGGCTTGCGAATTTGAGGTAAGTGCTTGGTTTAACCTTGACTTGAGGGAATAGGAATCCCCAACTTAATTGCTATGTGAAACTGCATGTGTGTGGTGTATAGGTGAGGTGACGAGTATCTATGCACCACCAAATTATCTGCTTAACATGATCCCTTTCCCCGTTTCCAATTATTTGTTTCCTGGCTTAATTGTTTTATGATCATTGTTGTTTACCTGGCTATTTGGATTTGTTAACTTATGGTTAAGTATTGTCTCAAGTATTGTGGAAGCGTTGGTTGTTCCCTTGATTTTGTTATGATACATAAGGATTGAGCTGGATGAAGTGTTATTTGTTCCTTAGTCACATTGTGGTACATCTGGTTGAGTTGGTTGTCAGTGTTACATTATACATTTCGTTTAGTTTCGATGTGTAGTGATAATTGGTGAAATTTTTGAATGGTACAGTTTCCTGTTTATGAAAATAGAGATTTAAGTATTGTGAAAGGTTTGGAAATCTGATTTGTGAAACTTTATTATAAATAAAGTGATATGATATGTGATTTGTCCATTGGGAGCGGGTTGCACGCTGCAACTAGGAGTGATAAGGGTGGACAGGTGGGATCGGGTTGCACGCCGCAACAGGAGAAATAAGGGAGAATATTCATGTTTTATTGTTTTTAAATTAAAGGCTGGAACACTCATTGTTTTATTGTCATTATTTCATAATATGCTCTTGCTATTATTTAAAGTGGAACTTGTTCTGTTTACAATTGTTGAGACAAAAATGTTATGAAAGGCTTGGCCTGATTTGTGAGAGTTTTTATAAATAAAATGATATGATATGTATGGTGGGAGCGGGTTGCACACCGCAACAAGGAGTGATAAGGGTGGACAGGTGGGATCGGAGTGCACGCCGCAATATGAGAAATAAGGGTGATATATATAGAGAGGAGCAATAAGGATGGACAGGTGGGAGCGGGTTGCACGCCGCAAAAAGGAGCAATAAGGGAGGACACTTATATTTTACTTGTTTTGAATACAAAGATTTGGAAAACTTACTGTTTTACTTTACTATCTTTTTATATTATGCACTTATGATTATTTTAAAGTGGAAATTTGGAAATTTGGAAACCTATGTGAGAATTTGGTTATAGCTAAAACCTGGAAAAGGCGGCGGAGTTATTTTATTTATTATTACAGTTTATTGTTTTTATTTATTTTAGAATTTCTTCCCTGCTTTATTATATATTGTCACAGGTTATGTTATAATTGCCCCATCGTAGCCTCGTCATTACTTCGTCGAGGTTAGTCTTGGCACTTACTCAGTACATGGGTTCGGTTGTACTGATACTACACTCTGAACTCTTTTGTGCAGATCCATGTACTATCAAGAGTTAGGATATTTTAGTAGTAGACACCATTATTCAGAGACACGAGGTAGATCTGCTGACGTCCGCAGATTCCTGGAGTCTTCTCCTATTTTGTTTAGACACTGTATTAGTTCATTCAAAAACAATTACATTATTTCTTTCAGCCCATTATTTGTAGAATTCTTAGTGGTTCGTGAATTGTGACACCAGTCCCTGGGGTAGTCTATAGTTATATATTTATTTCGTGGCTCGGCTTAATTATTTGTTTATTATTTTATTCATGAATCTGTGCATAGGAATTAATAAATTTAGTTTATTTTTTTTGAGTTGTTTTGTTATAACTAAAGAGACTT
Organism: Nicotiana knightiana; assembly: GCA_005239525.1. Lineage (NCBI taxonomy): Eukaryota > Viridiplantae > Streptophyta > Magnoliopsida > Solanales > Solanaceae > Nicotiana > Nicotiana knightiana. The sequence continues at coordinate 46,621 of ML421998.1, read as the reverse complement.
TGATGGAAACTAATTAAATAAGTTCTAACATTGGCTTGCCTAGCAAGTGTGGTGTTCGGCGCTATCACGATCCCCAAGGTTGGGAATTTGGGTGGTGACAAGTTGGTATCAGAGCACTAGGTTGCCTAGGTCTCACAATTCACAAACAAACTTAGTAGAGTCTGAAGGATCAGTACGGAGACGTCTGTATTTATCTCTCAGGCTATGATGTTAGGAACAATTTCACTTCTATTCTACTCTATCGTGCGACTTTATTCTATCACTAATGATTGAACTTGTCTATTCTTGTCCTCTCGCAAATCTCGACAACATGCCTTGCGCCTACAACCAGACAAGAAATGGAGCCCTAATAACAACTACAATTAGGGGAAGAGGAAGAGGCAGAGCTCATTCTAGAGCTCGAACCTCAACACCTATTGTAAAGCCTCAAATGGATCTAGACGCGGAGATTCTAGCTCGGTCGATAGATTTGGACTGGTTCAGATTCCTGAAGGATTTATAGTGTGATGACCCAAAAGGTCATCTTGTGTAATTTAACAGAAACTGTATTTCAAGGCTTCGAAAGCCTCCATTAATCTCACCTCGATATGCATGCGTAGCTCGAGCGGGTAGCCGGGAAGCTTTTACGTGGAAATGTGTTGAATTGTTGAATTTATTATAATTAATGGAATAAAGTTGACTTTGGTCAATATTTTTGGTAAACGGACCCGGACCCAAGATTTGACGGTTCCGGAGGGTCCGTAGGAAAATATGGGACCTGGGTGTATGCCGGGAATCGAATTCCGAGGTCCCAAGCCCGAGAAATGAATTTTTAAGGAAAATTATTTTCTGAATATAAGAAAGACTCTTGAAAATGAAATTTGATGTGAAAACTGTGTTGTCGGGCCCGTATTCCGGAGCCCGGAACGGGTTGAATATATGTTATCGGAGTTACCTGTGAAATTTGGTGTAAAACGGACTTGATTTGATGAGTTTCGGATCGAAAATGGAAAAGTTAAAGGTTAATAAAGTTTTGAGGATTTTCATAAATTTTGGTATTTAATTCATTGATTTTGATGTTATTTCGGTGGTTTTAGTACTTGAATAAGTCCGCATAATGATTTTGGAAGTTGGGTGTATATTTGGTGTCATTCCGAGTAGTATAGGTCAGTTCTCCACGTTGTTAGCGAAGTCTAGAAAACTTAAAGTTCCTAAGATTGGTTCTTGGGGTTTGGGGGTGTTCTGAGTTTTAGCGTTGTTTTGGGTGTTCCAAAGGCTCGAGCGAGTCCGTGTTATGATTTGGGACTCGTTGGTATATTTGGACTAGGGCTCGGGTGGGCCCAGGTGCCTTCCGGGCACCTAACGGGGCAAAAAGTCAGCAAACACAGCTGCTGGTGCACCTGTTCTGGTGTGACCGCAGGTGCGGTTGCCCAGTCGCAGGTGCGGGACCGCTCCTGTGTCCCCAACATCGCACGTGCGATCACCCAATGGCCAGGCCAATCATCGCAGGTGCAGAAAATATTCGCAGGAGCGGAGCCGCAGGTGTGGTCTCCACTCCGCAGGTGCGGGCCCAGGTTCCCCAGCCCATTTCCGCAGGTGCGCCCGAGCCGCATGTGCGGAATCACTGTGCAGGCAGTGTGTTTTATATACGGGTTTTAAACCCATTTTTCTCATTTCTTTCTTCTTCCTTGGGCATTTTTCCTCCATTGTTAAGGGCTAACGACCTAGTCTTCTAAGGTAAGTGAACTCTACTCAAAAATTAGCTTCATGCATGGATTCTAGCTTAACTAACTACATAAATTAGTGCAAAAATCAAGAATTTGGGTGGTAACCTAGAACTTGTAACCATTTGAGAATTTTCTATGAATTGGCCATGAAATCAAGTAAGAATTGTATATTAACGATCCTTAGGCTTTGGGTGAGTGCACCCTTCGAGAATTATTGGAATCCGAGCAAGTGGGCCCGGGGTCGAATATTGGTATTTTGGGAAGAATGCTAGGAATTGTATATCTAGGCTATGGGATTGTTTTGATGGGTCATTATTGATGTTCATAAGTTAATTATGTCTAGATATTGTTGTTCCGGAGTTGAATTCAAAAGGAAAGGCGGTGTTAGAGGCTTGATTGCTATTTTTGGACCCGAGGTAAGTGTTTTTCCTAACTTTGAAGAGGGAATAGGATATTATGCTATGTGTTAAGTTTTTATCATGTTTAATTCATAAGTGAGGTGACGAGTACCTATTCATTGTGTGTCAAGCATGTCCGTGAGTCTATTTTCGATAAAAGCCTTATTATTACTTCCATGTTTGCTATATTATGCAATGGTCTCTACTTGGAAGTTGATTAATGCTGAAAAATCTGGTTGATGAACACATGATGTATTGGTTCGATTGAGAACCCAATTTTAAAGGATATATTTGAAATGATTGGTTATAGCTGAGACCCTGGCTGGGCAATCGTTACGATATTGACTGATACTTTCCCGTTGCCGGGTGATTTTGAATTGTATTTCCACTATGCTGTATTCCTTGCAATTGATATTGTCATTGTTTTGGTAAGGAAGAGAGTAAATGCACGAGGGGACATTCCGTGCCATATTTTATATTGTTATGCACGAGGGGACATTCCGTGCCATATTTTATATTGTTATGCACGAGGGGACATTCCGTGCCATATTTTATATTGTTATGCACGAGGGGACATTCCGTGCCATATTTTATATTGTTATGCACGAGGGGACATTCCGTACCGTGATTGTGATGTTTTATGCATGAGAGGACATTACGTGCCGTGATTGTGATGTTTTATGCACGAGGGGACATTCCGTGCCATGTTTATGTTGTTAATGCACGAGGGGACATTCCATGCCATATGTTATATTATTATGCAAGAGGGGACATGTCGTGCCGTACCTTTTCACTGTTTAATTTGTGTTGTCAGTTCCCGTTACTATTTTTTTTTTGGATATTTTAGACTGTTGTTTTCGTTTTCATCATTTCAGTAATTGATATCTCTTACCCCCATCATGTTCTTCCCCGTAATTGTATTCTTGTTTAGTTTTTACTATACTATTGAACTGCACAAGTACATTTTGTTGTCGTGTCCTAGCCTCGTCACTACTTCGCCGAGGTTAGGCTCGGCACTTACTAATACATGGGGTCGGTTGTACTGATGCTATACCTGCACTTCTTTATGTTGTGCAGATTACGCAGCCGGACCCAGTGGACATCACTAGTGGGAGTGTCCTTCAGTTCACCCTAGAGGCTTCAAGGTATACCCGCTGGCGTCTGTGGGCCTTGGCGTCTCTCCTATCCCTAGTTCTTCATTTTTGTCTTTTTTTTCCTCTATTTTCAGAGACAGTCATGTATTTCCTTTCAGACTTTGTATTTAGCACTCTCATAGACAGCTCGTGAGTTTGTGACTCCAGGTTTTGGGAAATTATTGCAACGTTGTATTATGTTGTCTTTACTTATCATGTTAGTTTAATTGTACACGTTGGCTTGTCTAGTGGGTTCAACGTTAGACGCCATCACGGCCCAATGGTTGTATTTCAGGGCGTGTCAAGTTGGTATCAAAGCACTAGGTTGCTTAGGACTCACAACTCATAGACAACTTGGTAGAGTCTGAGGGATCAGTGCGGAGACATCTATATTTATCCCCCAGAGGATACAAAGTTAGGATGACTCCACACTTCTTTTCATCTTTGTCGTGCGATATGAATTCTGAGTACTGATTGAGTTTCTATTCTATTCTCTCGCAGATGGCGAGGATGCGTGCTTCCCTTGGTTCTGCTTAGCAGCCCGACACTCCTGCTACAGCTCCTACGAGGGGTCGAGGAAGAGGCGGGGGCCGGGCTCAGCCTAGAGCAGCAGCCCCAGTGGAGGACCCTCAAGTCGAGTCTGACGAGGAGGTCCCAGTTCCGGCAGTCCCAGCTAGACCAGCTCAGGTCCCAGAGGGGTTCATAGCTACCCCAGTGCTTCAGGACGCTCTTGTCCGTCTAGTCGGACTCATGGAGAGTGTAGCACAGGCGGGTCTTCTTCCTACTGCACCAGCCGTCTCTCAAGTTGGGGTAGGTACCCAGACTCCTGCCACTCGCACGCCAGAGCAGCTAGCTCCACAGTTTCAGACTTCGGCACCTCAGCCAGCCGGGTATTGCAGCGCCGGTAGCAGAGGGAGCAGCTATGTCAGTGGATGCTTTGTGGAGACTGGACAGGTTCACTAAGTTATTCACTGTTACTTTTATTGGTTCACCATCAGAGGATCCCCAGGATTATTTGGATAGCTGCCATGAGGTTCTTCGGAATATGGGCATAGTGGAGTCCAACGGAGTTGACTTCGCTACTTTTTGATTATCTGGTGCAGCCAAGAGTTGGTGGAGAGACTATTGCTTAGCCAGATCAGCTAGATCTACACCTTTGACTTGGACTCAGTTCTCAGAGGTATTTTTGGGGAAGTTCCTTCCCATTACTCAGAGAGAGGACCTTCGGAGGAAGTTTGAGCGCCTCCAGCAGGGATCTATGTCAGTCACTCAGTACGAGACCAGGTTCATCACTCTAGCCTGACATGCTCTTATGATACTTCCCACTGATCGGGAGAGGGTTCGGAGATGTATTACGGGATTGGCCCAGCCTATCAGACTTCAGATGGCTAGAGAGTCAGATACTGATATATCATTCCAGGATGCGGCCAATGTGGCCAGGAGGATTGAGATGATTATGTCACAGGGTGGTGGTCAGGGGGCTGACAAGAGGCCCCGTCATTTCGGTCGTTTCAGTGGAGCCTCATCTGGGGGCAAGGATTCTTCAGGCAGAGGTTATCATCCCAGACCCTATCAGTCGGCACTTCAGGTAGCTCACAGTGCACCGCTAGCTCCTATTGGTGCACCACCAGCACTTATCAGTGCTTCGCCACTTCAAAATTTCCAGGGTGGTTATCAGGGTCGATAGGGCCAGTTCCAGAGTCAGCAACCACATCAGTAGAGGCCTTGTTATACATGTGGTGGCTTGGGGAATATTTCCAGGTTTTTCCCCCGAGGTTCTGGTGGGTCTCAGTATCAGGGTTCCCGTGCCATGGTTCCTGCATCAAGCGCGCACCCCCACCCCCTCATTTAGCTAGGGGTGGCGGTTGGGTGCCAGAGGTAGAGGTCAGACTTATAGAGGTGGAGGACATGCCACGAGAGGTAGAGGTCAGGTCGCAGTAGGTCGACCTAGAGATGATCAGATCAGAGGGGCTCAACCTCGGTGATATGCTTTTCTTGTCAGGCCTGATGCCGAGGCTTCTGATACAGTTATTACAGGTATAATTTCAGTTTGCGGCCGAGAGGCTTCGGTGTTATTTGATCCGGGTTCTACATTCTCCTATGTGTCTTCATAATTTTCCCCTTATTTGAGTATGCCTCGTGATTCCTTGAGTATTGTTGTGCATGTTTCTACACCAGTGGGTGATTCTATAGTGGTAGATCGAGTCTACCGTGCTTGCTTAGTAGTCATTGGTGGTCTGGAGACTCAGGTTGATCTTTTGCTTCTGGATATGGTTGACTTCGATGTTATATTGGGGATGGATTGGTTATCCCCCTATTATGCTATTCTGTACTGTCATGCCAAGACAGTGACCTTGGCTTTGTCAGAGGTGCCTCGTTAGGAGTGGAAGGGAACTCCTAGTCATTTTTCTGGTAGAGTTATTTCTTATATGAAGGCTCGGCGCATGGTCAGAAAGGATTTGGCCTATCTAGCCTATGTTCGTGATTCTAGCGTAGAGGTTCCTTCCCTGGAGTTGGTGCCCGTGGTTCGTGAGTTTCCAGAGGTTTTGCCTGCTGACCTGCCGGGTATGCCACCCGATAGGGATATTGATTTTTGTATTGAGTTATCTCAGGGCACTCAGCCTATTTCTATTCTGACGTATCGTATGGCCCAGCCAGAGTTGAAGGAGTTGAAAGATCAGTTGCAGGATTTTTTGGATAAAGGCTTCATTAGGCCTAGTGTCTCTCCTTGGGGTGCTCCAGTATTGTTTGTCAAGAAGAAAGATGGCTCGATGAGGATGTGTATTGACTACCGGCAGTTGAATAAGTTTACTATTAAGAACAAGTATCCTTCGTCGAGGATTGATGATTTATTCGACCAGATTCTGTGTGCTTCAGTATTTTCCAAGATTGATTTGAGATCTGGTTACCATCAGCTGAGGATTAGGGCGTCTGATGTCCCTAAGATAGCTTTTCGCACTCGTTATGGGCATTATGAGTTCTTGGTGATGTCATTTGAGCAGACGAATGCCCCCCGCTACTTTTATGTAGTTGATGCACCGAGTGTTCAGCCCTTATTTAGACTCATTCGTGATTGTTTTCATTGATGATATATTGATCTACTCTCGCAGCCGAGAGGAGCATGAGCAACACCTTAGAGTTGTCCTCCAGACTCTGAGGGATAGTTAGTTGTATGCCAAATTTTCCAAGTGCGAATTCTGGTTGAGTTCAGTTGCCTTTCTAGGCCATGTGGTATCGTCAGAGGGTGTTCAGGTGGATCCCAAGAAGATTTCAGCAGTCAGAGATTCGCCTAGACCCACCTCATCTACAGATATCTGGAGTTTCTTGGGCTTAGCAGGTTATTATCGTCGGTTTGTGGAGGGTTTTTCATCCATTGCAGCCCCGATGACCAAGTTGACTCAGAAGAGTGTCCAATTCAGGTGGTCTGATGAGTGCGAGGCAAGCTTTCAGAAGCTCAAGACAGCCTTGACCACGGCGACAGTGTTGGTTTTGCCAACAGGTTCAGGATCGTATACTGTGTATTTAGATTCTTCACGGGTTAGGCTTGGTGCAGTGTTAATGCAGGATGGCAAGGTTATAGCCTATGCTTCTCGTTAGTTGAAGGTCCATGAGAAGATATATCCAGTTTATGACTTGGAGTTAGCAGCTATTGTGCATGCATTGAAGATTTGGAGGCATTACTTGTATGGTGTGCCATGTGAAGTGTTCACGGATCATAAGAATTTGCAGTATTTGTTCAAACAGAAGGAGTTGAACATGAGACAGAGGAGATGGTTAGAGTTGCTAAAGGATTATGATATTACCATTCTTTATTATCTGGGGAAGGCCAATGTGGTGGCCGATGCTTTGAGCCGGAAGTCAACTAGTATGGGTAGTCTGCCTATTTATCAGTCGAAGAGCGACCTCTTGCTTTGGATGTTCAGGCGTTAGCCAACCAATTTGTGAGATTGGAGGTTTCTGAGACTGGCAGTGTTTTGGCCCATATCGTGGCCCGTTCTTCATTGTATGACCGTAGTCGAGCCAGGCAGTATGATGATCGCCATTTATGTGTTCTTAGAGGTAGAGTCAAGTACGAAGATGCCAAGCAGGTTACCGTTGATGCTGAGGGGGTATTGAGGATACGGGGTCACATTTGTGTACCCGATGTCGATTGGCATTCGTGAGTTGATACTACAGGAGGCCCATAGTTCCAGGTATTCTATTCGTCCGGGCGCCGCAAAGATGTACCAGGACTTAAGGCAGCATTATTGGTGGCTTAGAATGAAGAAGGATATTGTAGCTTATGTAGCTCGGTGTTTGAATTGTCAGCAGGTTAAGTACGAGCACCAAAGACCTGGTGGTTTGATGCAGCAGATTCAGCTTCCTGAGTGGAAGTGGGAGCGTATCACCATGGACTTTGTAGTTGGACTCCCACAGACTCAGAGGATGTTTGATGCAGTATGGGTCGTTGTGGATAGGCTGACCAAGTCAGCGCACTTCATTCCAGTATCAGTTTCATATTCAGCAGAGAAGTTGGCAAGGATCTATATGAGAGAGATTGTTAGACTGCATGGTGTGCCCATATCCATTATATCAAACCGAGGTACTCAGTTTACCTCCCATTTCTGGAGAGTATTGCACCGAGAGTTGGGCACCCAGATTGATTTGAGCACCGCATTTCATCCTTAGACGGACGGGCAGTCCAAGCGCACTATTTAAGATTTTGAAGGATATATTGCGAGCTTGTGTTATTGACTTTGGTGGTTCATGGGACCAGTTCCTGCCTTTAGCTGAGTTTGCCTATAACAACAGCTATCAGTCGAGCATTCAGATAGCTCCGTACGAGGCGTTGTATGGTAGACGGTGTCGTTCTCCAATCGGATGGTTCGAGCCGAGAGAGGCTAGATTTTTGGGTTCAGAGTTAGTCCAGGGTGCCTTGGACAAGGTAAAGATCATTCAGGATAGACTTCGTACAACTCAGTCCAGGCAAAAGAGTTATGCGGATCGCAGAGTTCGAGATTTTGAATTTATGATAGGCGACCGGGTATTTCTTCGAGTTGAGCCCTAGGTATATTGGTCCATTTGAGATTCTGGTCAAGGTAGGGGAAGTGGCCTACAGACTTGCTTTGCCATCTAGTTTGTCAGTCGTGCATCCAGTATTGCACGTGTCTATGCTCCGGAGGTATATTGCGGACGCATCTCATGTACTTGACTTCAGTGGTGTCCAGTTAGACCAGGTATTGGCTTATGAGGAGGAGCCAGTAGCTATATTATCCAGGCAGGTTCGTCAGTTGATATCGAAGAGTTATCCTTCGGTTCATGTTCAGTGGAGAGGTCAGCCTGTTGAGACAGCCACTTTGGAGTCCGAGCCCGATATGCGGAGCCCTTATCCCAACATTTTCCCCGATTCAGGTACTTTTCTATGTCCGTTCGAGGATGAATGGTTGTTTTAGAGGTGGAGATTGTGATGACTCAAAAGGTCATCTTGTGTAATTTAGCAAAAACTGTATTTCTAGGACCCGAAAGCCTCCGTTAATCTCACCTCGATATACGTGCATATCCCGAGCGTGTAGACGGGNTTGTGGATAGGCTGACCAAGTCAGCGCACTTCATTCCAGTATCAGTTTCATATTCAGCAGAGAAGTTGGCAAGGATCTATATGAGAGAGATTGTTAGACTGCATGGTGTGCCCATATCCATTATATCAAACCGAGGTACTCAGTTTACCTCCCATTTCTGGAGAGTATTGCACCGAGAGTTGGGCACCCAGATTGATTTGAGCACCGCATTTCATCCTTAGACGGACGGGCAGTCCAAGCGCACTATTTAAGATTTTGAAGGATATATTGCGAGCTTGTGTTATTGACTTTGGTGGTTCATGGGACCAGTTCCTGCCTTTAGCTGAGTTTGCCTATAACAACAGCTATCAGTCGATCATTCAGATGGCTCTATACGAGGTGTTTTATGGTAGACGGTGTCGGTCTCTAGTCGGATGGTTTGAGCCGGGAGAGGCTAGATTGTTGGGTTCTGAGTTAGTCCAGGATGCCTTGGACAAGGTGAAGATCATTCAGGATAGACTTCGTACAGTTCAGTCCAGGCAGAAAAGTTATGCGGATCACAGAGTTCGAGATTTGGCATTTATGTTAGGCGACTGGGTATTTCTTCGAGTGTCGCCCATGAAGGGCGTGATGAGATTCGGAAAGAAGGGCAAGTTGAGCCCTAGGTACATTAGTCCATTTGAGATTCTGGACAGGGTAGGAGAGGTGGCCTACAGACTTGCCTTACCACCTAGTTTTCAGCCGTGCATCCAGTATTTCACGTGTCCATGCTCCGGAGGTATATTGCGGACCCATCTCATGTACTTGACTTCAGCGGTGTCCAGTTAGACCAGGATTTGTCTTATGAGGAGGAGACAGTAGCTATATTAGCCAGGAAAGTTCGTCAGTTGAGATCGAAGAGTTATCCTTCAGTTCATGTTCAGTGGAGAGGTCAGCCTGTTGAGGCAGCTACTTGGGAGTCCGAGCTCGATATGTGGAGCCCTTATCCCCACCTTTTCCCCGATTCACGTACTTTTCTATGTCCATTAGAGGACGAACGGTTGTTTTAGAGGTGGAGATTGTGATGACCCAAGAGGTCATCTTGTGTAATTTAGCAGAAACTGTGTTTCGAGGCCCCGAAAGCCTTCATTAATCTCACCTCGATATGCGTGCGTAGCCTGAGCGGGTAGTCGGGAAGCTTTTATGTGGAAATGTGTTGAACTGTTGAATTTATGATAATTAATAGAATAAAGTTGACTTTGGTGAATATTTTTGGTAAACGGACCCAGACCATGATTTGACGGTCCCGGAGGGTCCGTAGTAAAATATGGTACCTGGGTGTATGCCCGGAATCCAATTCCGAGGTCTCAAGCCCGAGAAATGAATTTTTAAAGAAAATTGTTTTCTGAATATAAGAAAGACTCTTGAAAATGAAATTTGATGCGAAAACTATGTTGTCGGGCCAGTATCATGGTTCCGGAGCCCGGAATAGGTTGAATATATGTTATGGGAGTTACCTGTGTAATTTCGTTTAAAACGGACTTGATTTGATGAGTTTCCGATCGAAAATGGAAAAGTTAAAGATTAATGAAGTTTTGAGGATTTTCATAAATTTTGGTGTTTAATTCATTGATTTTGATGTTATTTCGGTGGTTTTAGTACCTGAATAAGTCGGTATGATGATTTTGGAAGTCGGGTGTATATTTGGTGTCATTCCGAGTAGTATAGGTCAGTTCGCCACGTTGTTAGCGAAGTCTAGAAAACTTAAAGTTCCTAAGTGTGGTTCTTGGGGTTTGGGGGTGTGATTTTGAGTTTTAGCGTTGTTTTGGGTGTTCCAAAGGCTCGAGCGAGTCCGTGTTATGATTTGCGACTCGTTGGCATATTTGGACTAGGGCTCAGGTGGGCCCAGGTGTCATCCGGGCACATAACGGGGCTAAAAACCAGCAAACACAGCTGCTGGTGCACCTATTCTGGTGTGACCGCAGGTGCGGGACCGCTCCTGCGGTCCCCAGCATCGCAGGTGCGATCACCCAATGGCCTGGCCAATCATCGGAGGTGCGGAATATATTCCGCAGGAGCGGAGCCACAGGTGCGGGCCCAGGCCCCCAGCCCATTTCCGTAGGTGCGAGGTTTTTCTCGCAGGTGCGCCCGAGCCGCATGTGCGGAATCACTGTGCAGGCAGTGTGTTTTATATACGGGTTTTAAACCCATTTTTCTCATTTCTTTATTCTTCCTTGGGCGATTTTCTTCCATTGTTAAGGGCTAACGACCTGGTCTTCTAAGGTAAGTGAACTCTACTAAAAAATTAGCTTCATGCATGGATTCTAGCTTAACTAATTACACAAATTAGTACAAAAATCAAGAATTTGGGTAGTAACTTAGAACTTGTATCCATTTGAGAATTTTCTGTGAATTGGCCATGAAATCAAGTAAGAATTGTATATTAACGATCCTTAGGCTTTGGGTGAGTATTCCCTTAGAGAATTATTGGAATCCGAGTGAGCGGGCCCGGGGTCGAATTTTTGTATTTTTGGAAGAGTGCTAGGAATTGTATATTTAGGCTATGTGATTGTTTTAATGGGTCATTATTGATGTTAATAAGTTAATTATGTCTAGATATTGTTGTTCCGGAGTTGAATTCAAAAGGAAAGGCGGTGTTAGAGGCTTGATTGCTATTTTTGGACCCGAGGTAAGTGTTTTGCCTAACTTTGGTGAGGGAATAGGTATTGTATGCTATGTGTTAAGTGTTCATAATGTTCAATGCATAGGTGAGGCGACGAGTACCTATGAATTCTGTGTCAAGCATGCCCGTGAGTCTATTTTCGATAAAATCCTGATTATTACTTCCATGTTCGTTATATTATGCAATGGTCTCTACTTGGAAGTTGATTAATGTTGAAAACTCTGGTTGATGCACTCATGATGTATTGGTTCGATTGAGAACCCAATTGTAAAGGATATATTTGAAATGATTGGATATAGCTGAGACCCTGGCCGGGCAATCGTTACGATATTGACTGATACTTTCCCGTTGCCGGGTGATTTTGAATTGTATTTCCACTATGCTGTATTCCTTGCCATTGATATTGTCATTGTTTTGGTAAGGAAGAGAGTAAATGCACGAGGGGACATTCCGTGCCATATTTTATATTGTTATGCACGAGGGGACATTCCGTTCCATATTTATATTGTTATGCACGAGGGGACATTTCGTGCCATATTTTATATTGTTATGCACGAGGGGACATTCCGTTCCATATTTATATTGTTATGCACGAGGGGACATTTCGTGCCATATTTTATATTGTTATGCACGAGGGGACATTCCGTGCCATATTTTACATTATTATGCACGCGGGGACATTCCGTGCCATATTTTATATTGTTATGCATGAGGGGACATTCCGTGCCATATTTTATATTGTTATGCACGAGGGGATATTCTGTGCCATATTTTATATTGTTATGCACGAGGGGACATTTTGTGCCGTGATTGTGATGTTTTATGCACGAGGGGACATTCCGTGCCATATTTATGTTGTTTATGCACGAGGGGACATTTCGTGCCATATGTTATATTATTATGCACGAGGGGGCATGTCGTGCCGTACTTTTTCACTGTTTAATTTGTGTTGTCAGTTCCCGTTATTATTATTATTTTTGGATATTTTAGACTATTGTTTTCGTTTCCATCGTTTCAGTAATTGCTATCTCTTACCCCCAACATGTTCTTCCCCGTAATTGTATTCTTGTTTAGTTTCTACTATACTATTGAACTGCACAGGTACATTTTGTTGTCGTGTCCTAGCCTCGTCACTACTTCGCCGAGGTTAGGCTCGGTACTTACTCAGTATATGGGTTCGGTTTTACTGATGCTACACCTGCACTTCTTTATGTTGTGCAGATTACGCAGTCGGACCCAGTGGACATCACTAGTGGGAGTGTCCTTCAGTTCACCCTAGAGGCTTCAAGGTATACCCGCTGGCGTTCGTGGGCCTTGGCGTCTCTCCTATCCCTAGTTCTTCATTTCTGTCTTGTTTTTCCTCTATTTTTCAGAGACAGTATTGTATTTCCTTTCAGACTTTGTATTTAGCACTCCTATAGATAGTTCGTGAGTTTGTGACTCCAGGTTTTGGGAAATTATTGCGACGTTGTATTATGTTGTCTTTACTTAGTTTTGAAACTATATTTATTTTCGTTGTTAAGTTGTGAACTGTTTTTAGCTTATTCTGTTAATTTGATGTTATCATGTTAAATTAACTGTACACGTTGGCTTGTCTAGCGGGTTCAATGTTAGACGTCATCACGGCCCGATGGTCGGATTTCGTGGCGTGTCATATAGCTACTCCAGTGTTGCAGAATGCACTAGTCCGTTTATTGAGGGTGGAAAAGTCTACCAAACTATTTCTACTCCATTTCAGTGGTACATCTTTTGAGGACCCACATGATTTTCTTGACCGCTGCTATGAAGTATTGCAGAACATGGGAATAAGTTGAAAGCAACGGGGTTGATTTATATGAGCTGCAAAGTTTAACATTTTGGATTATCAGACAATGACCTATGACTTCGTTCCAAGCGAGGAAGTCCACTGTCAAGGAATAAATTTTGGGGTCATGTGTTATATCGATTTTGTCCTGGAATGTATTAGGCCTGCGATTTTACAAGAGATAAAGTCGGGGCTTGCGGTATGTCTGCGTCCTTAATAGTGATATATCTCAGTAAAAAAGGAGTTATACAAACAACTTTAAATCTACAGAAGGTCTACTCAGTGCGGAAGTCATGGTTGCAGATTTTGGGGTTCTCTAGAGGGAGTATAGTGGTTGACGAGCTTCTAAACTATGTGGTTCGTTCCAAGATTTACCTGTATAGAACTCTACTTTGGTGATCATTGTGCATTAATAGGGATAAGAGTTACCCCCAAAGAATAGCGAAGAGTATATGAATAAATGGGGTGGCTCAGTAGTGTTGAGTCAACATAGTAAAAGAAGAAATTGGTCGCCGGTGTTTGTGGCAAGCCTACGAAGAGGACGACCATGCATTGCAACATCAACTACTTGACTCAATTCTCATAAATGCTTTTGAAAGAGTTGTTTCTCGGACTCTCCATAATGCGTGGCGCATAGGATTTGAACGGTCGCGTCAGGTCACCATGAGGGTGTCAGAAAATGCCATCAGGTTTGATAAGTTAGCCTGTCATACTCCTACTTCGGTTCATATATCCAGAGAGCAAGTTCATAGACTCATTAAAGGACTCGAATATGATTGTAAAAATTTTGTAGGACTCAGAGTAGGTTGATACTTTATTTCGGCTAGTGTTAGAAATTGTCCAGGACTTGGGAGAGTCATATTTCATCAAAGCACTCAGGCTACGTGCCCCATTGCAGTTACAATTCAACTTACATGACCAGCTAGGAAAAAAAAGGGGTTGGAATGTCGATGGCGGAGGTCAGATTCCTAGAGGTGGAGACCCATCCTGTTAATATATTGTCTATGATATGGCTGAGGTCGCTACACCAGATGGTGTCATTACAAGTACAATCTCTAGTTATTATAAGGTGATAATTTCCTTAACCTGATTCGATTATGAGTATAGAGGAAAGTCCTCCTAATATGCTCCACTCTCGGGTGAGCTTCGTAATTCTGAAATCTACTTATGTGAATAATTGTATTGAGAAATTCTATGGAGATAGCTATGTCTATCATTACGATATTTAAAGAAGAAAAAGGAATGTTCCAATTGGCACACAAAATGCATATTACTTGTGATTCAGAATTGACGGCGAGATCCTCGCATTTTAATATTATTTGATATGTTTAAATCGGCCTACGAGTCGTGGTTGAAGTTATGTAAGGGAGAGATCCTTGCGATGAAAATTCTTGTGTCTAAGTTCTCCCTTGTGAAATTAAAATTTTACTATAGTACAAACTTTGGACTCATGCATGTAAGGCTTATTTGAAAAATTCTGTAAATTTATCTATGCATAATTTGCCAAATTCATGCTATAATTATTGAGCTCTAACCTACGAGGTAGGTGCCCGCCCATGTGGCTTCAAATGAGATACGTTAATTCGGGTAAATAATTATGAGGTCTTCATGCATCGCATCTTGTTATTAGTGTTGGGAAGGTTTGAAAGGAGATTATGGTTAACATAAAGTTATTTGATGATTCTATAATTGATTATGAACAACTATTAAGATCATGTTGAACCAAAAGGGTGTTTCATTCAAATGGTCGAACGGGTGTGAGGCGAGCTTTCAGAAGCTCAAGACAGCCTTGACTTCAGCACCGGTGTTGGTTTTACCATCATGTTCATGTTCTTTCACGGTATATTGTGATGCTTCCCGTGTTGGACTTGGAGCAGTATTAATGCAGGATGGCAGGGTGATTGCATATGTGTCTCGGTAGTTGAAAGGTTATGAGAAGAATTATCATGTCCATGACTTAGAGTTGGCAGCCATTGTTCATGCATTGAAGATTTAGAGGAACTATCCCTGTGGTGTGCCGTGTGAGATTTTCACGGATCATCGCAGTCTCCAGTACTTGTTCAAGCAAAAGGACCTTAATTTGAGACAATGGAGATGGTTAGAGTTATTGAAAGATTATGATGTCACTATATTATATCATCTAGGGAAGGCCAACATGGTGGCCGATGCATTGAGTAGAAAGGCAGTGAGTATGGGCAGCCTTGCATTTATTCCAGTCGGTGAGAGACCGTTAGCTTCAGAAATTCAGACTTTGGCTAATCAGTTCGTGAGGTTGGATATTTCGCCAAGCCGTGTTTTAGCTTGTACAGTCGCTCGATCTTCTTTATTTGAGCGTATCAGAGATTGGCAGGATGATGAACCGCATTTGATGGTCCTTAGGAACACAGTTCGACATGGTGGTGCCAAGCAGGTTACAGTTGAAGATGACGGTGTTTTGAGGATGCAGGGTCATATATGTGTGCCTAATGTTAATGGCCTTCATGAGTTTATCCTTGAGGAGGCTCACAATTCTAAGTATTATATTCACCCAAGTGCAGCCAAAATGTAACAGGACTTAAGGCAACATTATTGGTGGAGAAGGATGAAAAAGGATATTGTTGCTTATGTGGCTCGTTGTTTAAATTGTCAACAGGTGAAATATGAGCATTAGAGACCTGGTAGTTTGCTTTAGCAGATAGAGATTCCTGAGTAGAAGTGGGAGCGTATCACTATGGACTTTGTTGTTGGACTCCCACAGACTCAGAGGAAATTCGACGCAGTTAGGGTAATTGTGGATAGGCTGACTAAATCAGCACATTTTATTCCAGTGGCAAGTACTTATACTTCGGAGAAGTTGGCAGAGGTATATATTCGGGAGATTGTTCTCCTTCACGGTGTGCCCGTGTCTATCATTTCTGATTGAGGTACCCAGTTTACCTCACACTTTTGGAGGGCAGTTCAGCGTGAGTTGGATACCCGAGTTGAGTTGAGCACCGCATTTCATCCACAAACGGACGGGCAGTCCGAGCATACTATTCAGATTCTAGAGGATATGCTCTGTGCTTGTGTTATTACTTTGGAGGTTCTTGGGATCAGTTCTTGCCATTAGCGGAGTTTGCCTACAATAATAGCTACCAGTCGAGCATTCAGATGGCTCCCTATGAGGCATTATATGGTAGACGGTGTAGATTGCCAGCTGGATGGTTTGAGCCGGGAGAGTCTCGGTTATTGGGTATAGACTTAGTTCAGGAGGCCTTAGATAAGGTCAAGATCATACAGGATCGGCTTCGTGCAGCTCAGTCCAGCAAGTGTGGTGTTAGCCGGGAGAGGCTCAGTTAAACAAGATTTGATGAAAACTAATTAAATAAGTTCTAACATTGGCTTGTCTAGCAAGTGTGGTGTTAGGCTCCATCACGATCCCAAAGGTTGGAAATTTGGGTCGTGACAACTGTAGTTCATGTTACCTCTTATGTTTGAGAAACCTCCTCTACCTTTGTTGTTGTATGTCTTTTGTGTTTCAAATTCCATATTGTGATTCACTTGTTGTGGACCATCTTCTTCATCCACTATGAGATAAAAGCCTCTTAAGAAGTGACCAACTGGCTCAGAGTTGGATAAGGGCTTTGCCAAACATCACTGTCCTAAAAGTTTTGTATTTAGGACCTAAACCTCTAGCAGAGTTGATGATCTTGCTATCATCATCTACAAGCTTGTGTATGGCAGCCAAGCCATCAAAAATGCCTTTGAATTCCTTCAGATACTCATCGATAGTTCTACTACCAAGCTTGAAGGTTTGAAGTTGTTTCTTCAACTGGAATTCATTGTCCTTTCTTCCCTGCAAATAGGTTTCTTCCAGGCATTCCCACATCTGTTTAGCAGTCGTGCATCTAACAATGAGATACATGCTCTCTTCTGAAATTGTCCTTGATATCCAATTCCTTAACAACACATCTTTTTCAGCCCAATCATCAGCAATATCAGCCTTTTTATCACTGGCTTTGTGAACTCCCTTGCTATTGTCTTTATCACTGCTTTCCCTGGTGCCTTCTATGTTTATAATTGTTGGCTTTCCTTCAATGAGATAGTTCAACCACATTACTTGGATAAGTTGTATCATTTGTGTTCTTCATGCCATATAGTTAGAGGGCTTCAATTTCACAGGACATGAAGCAATGAGATAATGAAGAAATGTTGTTGGAAGCCATATGGACAGAGTTGTAGTAAGGATTGAATTTTGGTAGCGGGATTGGCTTCAAAGAAGCTTTGAATACCATGTGAAATTATGGTGCAGAGATAATGTTACGAAGGCAGTGTATTGATATATTCTCAGTTACACGAGTCCTATGTATTTATATAGAATATTAATCCTATATTTTTGGCTACACAATATAAAGTAGGACTCTTCTAGGATAGCTAATACAAAGAGTCCTAATTCTTATAAACTAAGACTAAGTGATCACATAGTTATCAAGTTTGTTAGCGTGATCGTTATCTTCACCAAATTGGTCTTCTAATTTTTTTTTGCTCAGTTAGTCTTGCACTAATACAAACTCCCAAATGGCTAACACATATATATTAAAAGATTCTCATTTTACCACACCGTGTTGGTTGTAATTATTTTAATCTTATCCAATCTTATATGAATTTAAATCCATTTTAGCATATGCAATTTTTATAATATATTAAATATGTTGTACACTTGGGTCTAACCTTCACTATAATGTAACGTTGTTGATAGTACAAGTATTCTATTAAAAGTATTTCTCATATTGTTAGGTATCATCATATTGCATTGTGCTCTTATAGCATTCATCCATTTCATCATCTCATTTTAATTTCAAATGTTGTGTGTTCATATCGATCATTCCATTCTCCTATGAGAATAAGTTTAGATTATGAATTGTTTGTATTTTAATTAACACAATATCGTATAATCTTATCTAACTCTCATCTCCTAATTATGAGGGTTAAGCGCAAATGTACGTATTATCTCATATTCTACTTCTTCATAATTCTCTTAATCCGATTGTTTAATTAGAATACATCATTGTGATTATTCGTATGAATATTCACGTTTTGTGATTTCAATTAAGTACGATCTGATATTAAACTGAAGTATTTTCTTACTAAAAGTTTAAACTTTTATGTCATGACTTTTACACAAGGATAATAATATTTACTTTTTCAAGAAAAGATGACTGAATGTCTAGCTGGCTTAAGCAATTTAGGACATGAGAAGGTGGAGCATATAAGACTAAATTTGGTTATATATGATTAGGTACGTACTTATTTTATTAATCGCCGTACATTAATTAACAGACCTTATTAATCAATCTTTATTCCCTAGGTATCAACACTTGTATGTTATTGGTAATAGCTGTTAGACACCCATGTTAAAGACCAAACAAGACCACACTTTGTGATGATAAAAAACAAAGAAAAGATAATATTAATCTTTATGCGAACAAATAATATTACTTTTATTTTCCTTTCAATTATTTCCTTAATAGCTAGTTTAGTGGTGTGTAGTGCATGCATCTAAAAGTGTAATTTATTCCTTAATCTTGCTTAATTTAATTACATTAGTATTAATTTTATTACTATATTTACATATGGATCAAATGCAAGTGACTATTGACGTACTCCACAAAAAGCTTTCTCGCTTTATCTTTTTTTTTTTTTTAAAAGTCAAACCGTTTAAAGATATTCGGTTAATATAAATATGCTAATTTATTCGGTTAGTTTATAATTAATCTGACCCTAGGTGATGCCAAAGGGTCAAATGATAGATCTAGAAACTTTGTTAGCCCCGAGTTGTGGGATGATAAAGATAAACAACTTTATAGCCTATTTGGCCAAGCTTAAATCTGTTTATTTTGATAAGTGTTTTTAAAAAAAAAGTACTTTTGGTGAGAAGTAGTTTATGTTTGACTAATTAATTTAGAAAGCAATTTTGAGCAACAATTAGTGTTTGGCCAAGCTTTTGATAAGCGCTTCTTATAGCCTGTTTGGCCAAGCTTCTTTTGAGGCAAAAGCACCTTTTTTGGTCAAAAATATTTTTTTTTCTAAAATTAAGGTGTTTGGCCAAGCTTTTGAAAGGAAAAAAAAATGCTTTTGAGGAGAAGCAGAAGCGATTTTGGAGAAGCAGAAAAAAGTAGTTTCTCTTCAAAAGCACTTTTTTGAAAAGCACTATTGAGAAAATACACTTAGACGTACTTTTTTAAAACGTGATCAAACACTAATTGCTGCCCAGAAGTGCTTTTCAATTTTTTTTTTTTGAAGACAGAAGATTTTATTTAATACTAAGTACGGATAAGGTCATTACAAGCCATAGGGGCATTGCCTGAGATGCTTAACATTGCATCAATATTTCCTAAAGCAGCTAGCTTATTACAAAAAACAAGAGACATATTGCAAAATATTGTTTCACCATTCATGTCCCCAACATCCTGGACTTGACAAAAATGGGAGGTTTATGATAATGAACTAGGTTGTTCATGATAGGCTGCTTTGATCCTTCTTTTGCAAAAATGTGAGTTGTTGCATTGTCTTTCCTGCAACTATGCCTGAGGGTTGCTTGTCCCAGCTTGTTCATTATCCATCTGCAATCAAAAATAATATTGTTGTAAGTTATGTGTCCTTTGTCAAGGCAGTGTATAACATCAGTGGAATCAGTTTCCACTTCTATTGGTGTAAGATTATTTGTGGTTGCGTAGCTCAGCCCTTGATGTAGAGCTAGTAGTTCACGTGTAATGATGAATCTACATGTACCGATTTCATGAATCCGTGGATCCATATAAAATTTGCAATCCTGAACAATCCTCCGATACCTGAGAAATCACTAGTACTTCTAAAAGCACCATCAGTGTTAAGTTTGTACCAACCTGTTGGGGGGCATGCAAAGAAGCATTAGTTAAAATAGTTCTAGTAATATTGGTTCTTTTTTCAGAATAGAAACGATATTCTATGGCATGATTCATTACTAAGGAGGTTTGAGGGGTAAGTTTATATTATTAATGTTATTATTATTCCTAGTAAGCCAAAGATTCCATATTATGAATGGAAAAAGGTCTTCCCATATGATGATGCTGGGAAGCAGATTTGAGCAACTATGGATTGGGGGGTTCCAAGTTTTAAGAGTGATAAGACAGTGCTCGTTGGTGGTGGAGATGGAGACTGCAGGAGTAGGGGTTTTTAATAGGGTGAACCAGAATTTTTTTGCCGTATCACAGTGAAGAAAAATATGTTGGATGCTCTCTTCTTCTTTGCGACAGCAAGTACAGGTTGGGTCGATATTTATGCCAATAGAGTATAAGTATCTCCTGGTAGGAATTCTGTCGTGGTAATAGAGCCATAGGAAGAATTTTATTTTATTGGGGCAGTTAAGGGACCAAACCCATTCAAAGTTTTTTCCTGTTGGGGTAGTGGAAGGATCATTGAGGAAGTTGTAACAAGATTTAGTGAACAATATTCCATTGGTAGTTCGACTCTAATAGATTTTATCATGTAGATTGCTTTGAGGGATTATGATGGAATTAATCTTGTTGACTATAGAGGTGGGGATATCAAAGGGTATTTTATCAATGGACCAAGAGTTATTTAGGTAGAGATCCTTTGGAGTAAGGAGGAGATCACCTTCATTTAAAGATCCTATAAGAATTTGACACAGAGGTGAGCAATTAGGAATCCAGCTATAGTTCCAAATGTCTATGTTGGAGTTGGGGCCAATAGACCAGGCTATTCATTTTGCACAAATAGCCCATCCAATTTTGAGAGTTTTCCAAATGAAGGATGTGTGTTTAGGCTTTTTGTTGATATATTTATTAATAAGCATATTTTCCCACGGAGATGTTGGGTTATTTA
Source organism: Nicotiana knightiana (assembly GCA_005239525.1). NCBI lineage: Eukaryota > Viridiplantae > Streptophyta > Magnoliopsida > Solanales > Solanaceae > Nicotiana > Nicotiana knightiana. The sequence continues at coordinate 25,539 of ML421998.1, read as the reverse complement.
AAAATCTCCAAGCTAGACTTGTAAGGAGAGTTTTGTTCTTGGCACGGGCTTGCTTAATACTCAATCCCCCGATTGATTTGTCACAGGTAATAGTGGGGGCATTTGCATCTATACCCGCTTTTTGTGTCACGTTTTAACTTGTACCCGCTTTGCCAAAAAAACTGCAAGTGTACCCGCTTTTTCGCATAACTTAAGCATACGGGACTAAAGTAGCAAATGCAATCACGCAAAACATCAGCATTCTAGTAGACCGGACTGAAGTAGCAAGCGTGCTGAACCAAGTGTGCTGAAGTTTTTGTTTGTAATTGATGAACTTAAGCATAGTAGCTGAAGTTTTGTTCTTTATTTGCTGAAGTTTTTGTTTAACTTGCGCACGTCTTAACGCATAGCTTTTGTTTGTAATTGCTGAAGTTTTTGTTTTTGTAACTGGCGAACTTCAGCTCTAGAGCTGAATTTTTTGTTTTGTAATTGGCGAACTTCAGCTCTAGTTTTTATTTTTATAACTGGCGAACTTCAGCTCTAGAGCTGAAATTTTTGTTTTGTAATTGGTGAACTTCAGCTCTAGAGTTGAAATAGCTGAAGTTTTGTTCTCTATTTGCTGTAGTTTTTGTTTAACTTGTGCACGTCTTAACGCAAAACTTTTGTTTGTAATTGCTGAAGTTTTTGTTTTTGTAACTCGCGTACTTCAGCTCTAGAGCTGAAGTTTTTTGTTTTTGTAACTGGTAAACTTCAGCTCTACAACTGAAGTTTTTGTTTTGTAACTGGCGAACTTCAGCTCTGATAAACATATTTATGGCAATCATCCCATGAACTGAAGTTCCATAGCAGCACCAACATCAGCAGAAGAGCAGAAGAAAGAAGAAGAAGAAGAAGAAGAAAACGAAGGAGGAGAAGAAGGAGGAGAAAGGGGGCTGAAGTTATTTAAAAAATGGGTACAAGTTAAAAGTTTTTAAAAAATGGGTATAGGTTAAATGGGGGCGACCAAATAGGGCGCCCCGTGCAATTTTTATGGTAATAGTGTTCCAATTTAAGAGGTGTAGTTTTTTTTAGTGTCAGTCGTGCCCAAAGTTTCTAATGATTCTATCAATAAGCACAGTGATTTTTCTAGATAACAAGGTGATTTGCATGACGTAATTAGGAATGTTGGCTAAGGTAAATTTAGTGAGGGTGGTGCGCCCAGAAATATTTAAAAAATTTATTTTCCAGCTGGCTAGCTTAGATCGTAATGTATCTAGGATGAAGTAGAAGTCCCTATTTTTGGGATGGTGGTTATGAATAGGGAATCCTAGATATTTACCAAATGTTGTGGTGTTTTTGATGAGTAGGTAAGTTGAGGTAAAAACAATATCTTTTTTGGAGCAGTTAGTAGATAAGTATACCCTAGATTTTGTATAGATGATTTTTTGGCCCGAGAGATCGTAGAAATTAGTGAGACAGTTAAGGATAGTGGAACAATTTCGTCTAATGACTTTACCCATTAGGGTTAAGTCATCTGAAAAATAAGATGAGAGATAAAAGGACCATGAGGGGTTATCTTAATGGGGTCCCAAAGGTGGGTATCGGCTAAGTTATCAATGCAACATGAGAGCATTTGCATGCAGAGAATGAATATATAGGGATATATGGGGTCCCCCTGGCGGATTCCTCTACTGGGGCAAAAATAATTTGTTTTCTGCCCATTGATTAGGATAGAAATTTGGCTAGTGGTGATGCAAGACATAATGAGTGTGGTAAAATTAGGAGGAAATTTAAAGTAATGAAGCGTTTGATAAACAAAAGACCATTCGATTCTATCAAAAGCCTTTTCAAGGTCAATCTTAATGACCATGTTGCCAATCTTACCTTTTTTTTAATTGATAGAGTGGATAACCTCTTGGATAATGATATCATTATCACTTGCCCTGCGGTTTTTCATGAAGCTAGCTTGATAAGGGCTAATGAGGGTTGATAGGAAGGGTCTTATTTGATTGGAAATTATCTTGGTAATGATTTTATAGATGGTATTGCAAAGTCCTATAGGCCGGAAGTTCTTAAGATTATTGGTATTAGAGAATTTTGGAATGAGACAGATATAAGTATTATTTAGGTGGTGTGGGATAGAGCAATCTTTAAAGACCTTATGGAAACAAGAAATTACCGAGGGTCCAACTAAATACCAGTATTTTTGAAAAAAGAATGGATGTAGACCATCCGGTCCAGGGGCTTTGAAGGGTTTGAATGAATAGAATGCATTTGTGATTTCAATATTTAGTAGAGGTTTATCTAATGAGGGAAGGTTAAGGTTGGAGAAATTGGTGGGGTTAGTCTTGATGAGTTTCCAGTTTGTAGAAGTCATAGAGGCAGTGAAAATATTTTGGAAAAAATAGGTAGTATGCTTAAAGATAGCTTCTGGATTGTCGAAACAATTCCCATGATCGCTTTTAAAGAAGACTATTTGGTTTTGACGTTTTCGGTTTGAGGCACTGATGTGGAAGAATTTAGTGTTGGAATCACCGTCATTTATCCAAGCAACCCTAGGTCTAATTTTCCAGTAATCCTCTTCCATTTTTAAAATGCCATTATAATCCATTTTGAGGTTTTTTTCTAAGTTCTGAAGAAAGGTGCTAGTGTGATAGTGGCTAGAGGCTTGGATACCACTTAATCTAGCTAGAATAGTCCATTTCTTTTTAGAATGTCTCCAAAAGTAGAATTCTTCCATTAAAATATGTTCTTTTGGAAGTTACGTGAGGCAATAATTAAGTTGTTTGACCAACTGGATTTGATAATGTTAATGAATTCGGGGTGGTTGCACCAAAAGGATTCAAGTCGAAAAGGTCTATGGCCATTATTAAGATTACTGCTGGAGAGGGTTAAGAGAAGGGGATTATGGTGTGAATAGATTTTAGGAAGATGGGTAACAAAAGCAGTAGGAAAAATATTTAACCAATTATCATTAACAAAAATTCGATCCAAACGTTCCATGATCAAGCCCCTAGATCTTTTCCTGTGATTTGACCATATGAACTTACAGCCCTTGTAACCAAAATCAGTGAGATTACAGTGGCTAATGTATTTCCAAAGGAGTGATGATCTTCTAGGGTTTATAGGTCGGCCACCTAACTTATTATTGTCCATAAGGACGTTGTTAAAATCTCCACTAATTAACCAGGGGCCTTTGTGAATAGTATACATATCTTTTAGGTGGTTCTATAGATTATTTCTCTTAATAACATAAGTACTAGCATAAATAGAGCTAAAGAGCCAAGTTATTTTAGTAGATTTTACCTCAATCATAGCATGGATAACTTGGTCCCTTCTATTGAAGCTACGCACATTGACAGTATTGGAGTTCCAGAGGATAACCATACCTCCTACTTGCTCCTCCGCAGGAACTTCAATCATGTGGGTGAAATCATGGTCGTACAGGAGAGAAGCATGCAAGGACATTCTAGTTTCTAGCAATGTTACCACGCAAGGTCTGTGAGTGTCTACTAAATCCCTAAAGTGCCTACGAAAGGTATCATTGTTGGCTCCTCTCACATTCCACAGAATAATGCGAGCAAGCTTATTCATTTGTGGCGTTGGATGGCTAGTCACATTCCTCTCCTCCTCTGGTCAGAGAGGTGGGGTTCTCCTCAAGCATGGCACTAGGATTACAGCATGTTTGCCGACTGTTGGGTCCTGGGGGGAGACGTATGTCCATGGAGCACTTGTACATTGCCATTGGACAGCTAAAGATGTACTTCTTGTCCTGTTGTTCCCTGAATAGTAGCACTTTTACCTCTCCTAGACTTGAAAATTCTACTGGTAGCTCGTGTCGATGGAGGTCTAGTTCCTCTCTCTCACTTCCTGATTCTGTACTGGGATGGGGTTGTTTGGAGGGATATTTTCTTGCATGGAGACTAGAGCATCCTCCTGAGGTGGGGACTGGTTGTGGTGAGGTTGAATTTCCCGGGGCATGAATATTGGGTTGATAGTGGATTGCTCCTCCGGTGAGAAGAATGGGAGGCTGTGAAGTGCTAGTGGTATTGTTGGAGGTTGATTGTGGGGAGGAAGGTTCCAATGAGTCTGCATTTCTTGGATTAAGGTGGGGTTGAGATTTGGAGCTAGTGGGTGCAATATTTGACTGAGCCAAGTTTGATTCATGTAGAAGTTCATCGCCAGATGCATCCCCACGGATACCCGTTGTGCTAGGTACTGAGGATTTTGAATGACTAGGATAGTCTCTTGTCCAAACACAAACTGCTTCTTCCGAAAAGCACTTTTGAGAAAAAGCACTTCTCAAAATAAGCTGATTTTTGCATCTTGGCCAAACGGGCTATAAGTATATTTTTCTCAAAAGTGTTTTTCAAAAAAGTGGTTCTAAGTGTATTTTTACTACTGCTTCTACTCAAAAGCACTTCTTTTCCTTAAAATAACTTGGGCAAACACCTTAACTTTGAGAAAAAAAGCACTCCTGACAAAAAAAATACTTTTTGCCAAGAAAAAAACTTGGCCAAACAGGCTATAAGTAACAAATGATTTTTGTAAACATTAACAAAATGATGGAAAATTATGAACTAGGAATAAGGGTATAAACTGTATTTAGTAGAACGAAGATTGTTACCTGAGACAAATCCAATATTTGATGATTATCGGTATTACTGTTTTATAATGAAAACCTACCGTTAGAGAAGAAGATTAAATTAGATTGTAAGTCAGGTCGATTCGTTTTTAATTAATTCGATTGGTTCGGTTCGATTCAGTCCCCTTTGAATTAATTCGTTTGACTTACAAAATTATCGGTATGTAAATAAATATGATCACCAAATCAAATTTAGTTTCATTCAATTCGAGCTAATTATGTTGATTCAAATTATATTGATAATGTGATTAATTAAAACCATAAAATAGAAATAAAATTTTAGCAAATACACTCCTTCAATTTACATAGCTAAGAATAATATTATGTCTATTGATACCATTATTCTTAAACATTTGGAACTCAAGGAAACAACAATATTAGATGGGTAAAAAGAGTAAATGATTTAATTCACATTTAAAATAAAATTTTGAAGATCTAAAAAACAAAAAGTGAAGCAAATGTATAATTTAACAAATAATAAAAATAGGACTGTATAAAGAGAGAGAAAATAACAAGATGAAGAACTAAAAGAGAAAAGTAGCGCAGAAAGAAAAGAAAGAAAAGGGAACAAGGACAAATTAATAAACCATGGCACCTAGAATCATTTTGTGACTTAGGGTTTCACCCTTTACTTATATACACGTACAATTTTACTCGAGCATCCGCTTGATGTGACATCCACAATTTCCTACGTAGGTCCGCGCCTGCTTGTCATACTTTTGCGTCACATTATTTATATGAAATATGCAACTTTTTCATGACAACGTAAATATTCGAGAAATTAGCAAAACTTTTAAGTTATTCAAGGAGACGTAATACGCATAAATTGTTGTCTAATGTGCTTTCTAATTTTAGAGAACCGAAAATCAGTCTTTTTTATCCGGGAAAAATTGTTAAACTAGATCAAATGTTAATTAGTTGCAACAACTAGAAACCGAATTTGGTTTTTAAAGAACTTCAAGAATGAAATGTTGAATGATTATAATATGTTATTCATAGGGCGCAAATATAATTTTTTTAATTTTCTACCTAATTGTAACATTAATTTGATAACCGAAACCATGTATGATAAGTATATCCTGCTTATCCTCATTTTTTCAGAACAATATACATCTACATGACGTTGCCATTATAATTAATCTACTTCATTACTGCAGTTTCTTAATTTTTTTATTTAGTGCAATTTGATTGATTTCAATATGTTTTCTATATTATCTTTTTCTAAATTGCCACCACCCTCATGGTATATAAACACTTAGTTTCAGTTAGTTCTTAAAAGATATAATCGTGGAATTATTATTACTCTGTAAATGGATATATAAAATTCATGTTCCTTCCTGAAATTTTCACGGTTTTAGTTAATGGTTTAAATATTGAAGATGTAGTTATTGTGTTATTTAAATGTTGAGTTTGTCTAATTGTCGATAGTAAGTCACTTCTCTTGTTCCACTTTATGTGTCACTATAGCTATTTAAAGAGTCAAAGTGATTTTTCTTTGACCGCAATTAATTCTGATTTTTTGAATTATCATTTATATTGACACATCATATTCAAGCGGAGGTGTCATTGTGTATGTTATTTGCTAATGATATAGTTCTATCGATGAAACGCGAGGTAGCGTTAATGAGAAAGGGGAGGTATGGAGACAAGCTCTGGAGTCCAGATGTTTCAAGTTGAGTATGACTAAGACGGAATACCTGTAGTGTAAGTTCAGTGGCGTGACGGAGGAAGCGGGCGTGGAAGTCAGGCTCGACTCATAAGTCTTCGACAAGAGAGAAAGTTTCAAGTACCTAGGGTCAATCATCCAGGGAAATGGGAGATCGACGAGGATGTCACACACCCTATTCGGGTGGGGTAGATGAAATGAAGGTGAGCGTCTGGAATCCTGTGTGGCAAGAATGTGCCAACGATACATAAAGGTAAGTTCCATAGAGTGGTGGTTAGACCGTCTATGTTGTATGGGGTTGAGTGTTGGCCAGTCAAGAATGCAAATATCTAGAAGATGAAAGTAGTCGAGATGAGGACGATGATATGGTTGTGCGGGCGCACAAGGCTGGATAAGATTAGGAATGAAGATATTCGAGAGAGGGTGTGTGTTGCTCCCATGGACGACAAGATACGGGAAGTGACGCTTAGATGATTCGGGCACGTGAGGAGGAGAAGCCCAGATGCCCCGGTTAGGAGGTGTGAGCATTTGGCTTTGGGAGTTACGAGAAGAGGTAGAGGATGGCCTAAAAAGTATTTGGGTGAGATGATCAGGTAGGACATGGCGCGACTTCAGATTTCTGAGGACATGACTCTTGATAGGAAGGTTTGGATGTCGAGTAGTTGTAGATTAGGGGGTAATCGAGCGTTTTTTCTCGTAGTACCGGTTAGGCCGATAGAGTTTTGTTTAGGACTGCTAGCGGGTTATGTTGTGTGCATACTATTTTTCTCTTTTTGCATAATATTGGGTTATTACTCTTCCACTTATTTGTTATCTCATTGGATTGGTGAGTAGTATTTCTCTGGCTTCTTCTGTTGTTACTTATTTATTCTTTTGTTCTTTTCTGATATTATTGTCTTGTCTATTGTGCCGAGGGTCTCCCGGAAACAGCCTCCCCATAAGGTCTGCGTACATTCTACCTTACTCAAACCCCACTAACGAAATTTTATTGGGTCGTTATTGTTATAGTATCTATATCGACTCACAATATCTTTTATATAGTTTCTAATATGTAACTTTAATTTTAAAAATACCAAAAATTGAATAGTTTGATTCTCGTATTTTGAACTGTTACATAAAAAGGTAATGAGGCATTGAGTATTAGTTGATTACGCGAAAATAAAGTACATTATTTATTAAAATCGATTGATATATATATATATATATATATAATATAGTTTGAATATATCAAATGGATTTTGTCCTAATTTTTTCAAATATAATGGATCTCTCATCACAGAATATTCAACATCCGGCACTCAGGAAGAGTTTAAATTACATGAACTGATAAAAATTATTTATATAATTAAGTGAGTTAAAGTCTTATTATAAGTAAATCCATTTAATAGTATTAATTAATAATTTAAGAAAAAAATATTAATAACCTACTATAACAAATGAGATTACACTGATAACATAAGAAATTCATTACTATCAATATATATAACTTAAATCCGTTCAAAAAAACAAAACAAGTACAAGACCAATTGAGGACCCCATGTACTACAAAGTTACACACACAAACTGATTTATGACTACTACCTAATAGCCTGATGTTTGCATAGTAATTAAAATGGACAATAATGTTAGTGGAAAATAACGTAAATTCGGAGGAAAAGCTTGGGATATATATTTTTAATGAGTCGCGCACTATTGTCATTAACATTATCCATGGTTGTTTTCGTACAAGAATAATTGCTTCCGACTCTGTGGCAGCCACTTGCCCTACAATATGCCACCAACACCCACAAATGTTTTCTGGTTGAGATTTTATATAGGGGTGGGGGTGGGGGTGGGGAGGGCTTGTTAGGCTCCTACGTGCTAAAGAAAATCCGGTTCCTTGTATTCGAACTCGAGACATCTGATTAATTTAAGAATAAAAACAAAATTATTGAACATGAAGGGGATTTAATTAACTTCCTTTCGTCGAAAATTATAACGTGAGGTACAATAATTTTTTTTTAATTATACTAGTCTCTATAAACGTGTGTTGCACGCTATATTATGTCAATTTTAATCGTCGCAAAAAATGTTAGACAATATTATGTGTAATTACGTTACATTTGTTTTATGAGGTATAAAATTATTACTATAGTATAATATTGTATCCAATATTTGAAATAAAGTGACTATATATCTTTATTTATTGTCACTTACAAATTTACAGATGCTAAAAATTGTTACATAAAAACTTAAATTGAACAAATATCAATCAATTTTTTAGCGTAAAAATTTGCTTTTTGTTGTGACTTTTTACTATAGGAACGTGAATAATCTTTTAATCTTTGAATATATCAACAAATATATTAAAAGAATATATATCAATAATGCATATTATACTTGCAGTCTATCCACATTGGTTCTTTTTATACAACTGTTCTCCTTTGAAAACTGAATTCTGATTTTTCTAATATGTACAATTATGTAATGGCATCTATTTTTTCAGTTCAATTGAAGCCGTATTGTAGTTACACGAAAGTCCCAATTCCAAAGGTTGCACGCTTTGATTCCTAGAGATAACAATTTTGTCCTAAGATTACCACTTTTTTTATTAGAAATCGATTTTAATTCTTAGAAGTTTGTGTCATTGACTCAGTGACTTAGTCGATATGTTGGATTTTGCATCACGTTAATTTGTTCACCATACTAAGGGTTACAGGGTTAATTTTTTCGGACTGACACTGCACGACAATCACACAATAATGACTCAGCCTTCTTTTTTTTTTCCTCACGTTTTTGGTCTAACACTTAGATTATGATAGCAAACAGAAATTAGACAAGTCACAGAATTACAAGAATCACTTCCCGACTTTGTATTTAACTCGTGCCACAAAGAAGCACATAAATCACAACCTTACAAAAAGGAGTTAAGGAAACCAACACTCTTTGCCGTAACAAATCTGCTTATCAAACTTATATAGACAAAACATTTTTGGCTCTCAGCCTTATCCTAACTAGCAATTGACAGCCCCAACTACCTAGAAATTCAAATTTCAGAAATTCTAATAAGACAACTCACACAGCCCCACTTAGCCACATTGTTAAAAAACAGGAACTGCCCAAAATTGGCCAACTGCCTAGCATGTGCATGGCACATGGGCGCAACCTTCAACTTTTGGCATCAAAGGCCAACTCTGCCATGTCTTCGCGCCAAGCCTTTGTGCAGCATGCCTTTGCGCGCATGTCTGCCACTGCCGCTTGTTCAGCTCGCCCATGACATTGTCTTGACCGCGCCCATTTACCTTGCCATGCCCTGCCTTAGCTTGCCTTAGTTTTTTCAGCCTTTGCTAAGCTTGTTGCCCACTGTCTTTGCGTTGCCATGGCCACGCCAATTCCATGGTCCTGTCATGCCTTGAAACCCTAGCCACATGCCATCGTGCCACAGTCCATGCCCATCAACACCTGGCCATGTCAGACAACTTTGTCAACATGATGTCATAGTCATCATAGGGTTGTGCCGAGGTCCGTCATGTAAATACTCGCCATGCCCATGCCATGTTTGGTCAATCAAGACGAGGGGCTAACAAACTTCCCCCACCAGATGAGATCGTCACCCTCGACGGGACAGAATCCAGATATGCCTTGATTTGATCCTGAAATTTCCACAGAGACGGTCCTTTCTCCCAAGTTGTATCACATTCCTGCTTTCCTGTGCATTGAACCAGAAACTTTGTCCGTCTGTTATTTTTTCTTTAACCTAATGTCGGGTGATCCAAAAAGTTCTCAATAGTCTCCTCAAATTGCTTGCGCTCAAGGGGAGGAGCATGCTTTGGCACCGCCCTTGTCGGATCCTCAGCATCTTCATGGAACCATTTCAGGAAACTCACATGGAAAGTTGGGTGAATTTTGAGGCGTTCCGGCAGATTCAGCCGGTAAGCTACTTCACTCACTTTCTTCACAACTTCAAATGGGTCATCATACTTTGGAATCATCCCATGATGACGCGTCTTGCTACTGATTTTCTTCCAAATATGTGGAGTAAGTTTCAGCAACACCTTGTCACCAACATTGAACTCCAAAGGTCGCCTATTTCTGTTAGCATTCTTTTTCATCCTCTTAGCCGCTTTTCTTAAATTGTCTCGCACCTCAGCTAACAATTCATGCTTGTCACGAGCATATCTATAAGCAGCAGGACACTTTCCCCCTGATTTAATCTTAGTGATTTCCAACGGTATTTCAGGCTGTCTCCCCAACTATATCTCAAAAGGACTTATTTCAGTTGCCGAAGACCTGTGAAAGTTGTAACAGAACTGTGCACTGTCTAGTATCAACCCAATTCCTCTGATTAACAGTCACATAATGCCTCAAGTACTCTTCAAGCAGGTTTGATATGTTTGGTTTGTCCATCGGTTTGTGGATGATTTGCAGTCGAGAATTTCAAATCAGTCCCCAAGAATATGAACATAGCAGTCGAAAATCGGCATGTAATCTTGCATACCAATCACTCACAATATCCCTTGGAACCCCAAAATGTTTCACAACATTCTTGTAGAATAATTTAGCAGCTACTTCAGAAGAGCAAAAGGTTGGAGCAGCAATAAAAATCCCATACTTTGAGAACTTGTCCACCACCACCATAATTGATGCTTTGCCATCAACTTTAGGAAGCCCGCTAATAAAATCCATAGAAACGGAAGCCCGCGGACACTCCAGAATAGGTAGAGGTTGTAGCAAACCAGCTTCCTTCTTCCGTTCAGTTTTGTCAAGTTGACAAACAAGGCACGTTTTCACATAGGCCTCAACATCATCTTCCATTTCGGCCAAAAGTAATTTCGAGACAACAATGTCAACATCCTTTCAACATCGGGATGACCAGCATAAGGAGCATTATGCGTCTCCTTTAGAAGAGAACAACGCAATCCAGCACCTTGAGGAACCACAATTCTCCCCCCTTTGAAGTGCAGCAGATCGTCCTCGATCCAATACCGTTTAATTGTCCCGTATTTCACTTGATTTATCAATTTCACATACAATGGATCATTCATAGCACATAACTTGATTTTATCCAGAAAATCAAATTCAATTCGAGTGAGTGCATAAGTTGCAATACCTCTTTGCGACTAAGTGCATTGGTAACCTGATTTTGTTTTTCAAGTTTGTGCGCCCAAACAAAGTCATATTCAACCAAGAACTCTTTCCACTGGGCCTGCTTCAGACTCAATTTTTGTTGAATCTTGAAGTATGTTTTAACCAGATTGTCCGTCCGCACCAGGAATTTTGTTCCCAGCAAGTAGACTCTCCAAACTTGAAAGCAATGGATTACTTGAACCATCTCTTTTTCATGTGCAGAATAACGTTGCTCCGCAGTGTTCAATTTTCTTCTTTCAAATGAAACCAGATGATCCTCCTGGACCAGTACACCGCCAATAGCATAATCTGAAGCATACATGTGTACTTCAAACTGCAAATCAAAATCTGGAAGCTTCAAGATTGGTTTGGAAGCAATGGCCTTCTTTAATGCATTGAAAACCTTGTCACATGAATCCGACCAAATCCATTTGACATTCTTTTTTAGCAAATCTGTCAAAGGAGATGCCCTTTGAATAGCCTGCAATGAACTTCCGATAGTAATTTGTCAAGCCCAAAAATGATTTAAGCTCATTTATCCCGTTTGGTGCTTGCCAATAAACTATTTCTTGCACCTACTTTGGGTTCATCCACACTTGGTTTTCACTAACCAAATGGCCTAGAAACTTTATCTCGCGACTTGAAAATTCACACTTTTCCATCTTGACATAGAGTTGAAATGCTCTAACTATTTCCAACACCTTCCTTAAGTGAGACAAATGATCTTCAAGGGTCTGGCTATAGATGACTATGTCGTCTAAGTAAACAACTACAAAGTCATCAAGATACTCGTAAAGAACATTATTAATTAATTTCAAAAAGTTGCCAGGGCATTGGTTAGCCCAAACGACATTACAAGAAATTCAAAGCTACCATATGTAGTTACACAAGTGGTGTTAGGGGCACCCCCCTCGGCTATCCTAACCTGCCAATAGCCTGACCTTAGGTCTAACTTAGTAAAATAACTAGCCTTCGAAAGCATGTCCAGCAGATTTGAATCAAAGGGACCGGATACTTGTTTTTGACAGTCACCTTGTTCAATGCCCTATAGTCAACAAACATCCGCAGCGTACCATCCTATTTTTTTTTTGGAACAAAACAGGAGCACCATATGGAGCCTTCGATGGTTGAATCAACCCAGCATCAAGCAACTCAGACAATTGCTTCCTTAGTTTGGTCAGTTCCATAAGCAACATGCGGTAAGGAGGCCTCACAGGCGGCAGTGAACCAGGAATAAGTTCAATCATGTGATCAATCTCTCTCCTCGACGGTAATTCCCTTGGCGATTCTGGAGGCATCACATCTTTGAATTCATTCAGTAAATTTGCAACACAATCCGAGACCACAATCTGCACATCTGGCTTGACTTCAGCGAGTGCAGCGAGGTAAGTCTCCTCACCCCTCTTCAAGCCTTTCTCAAATGCAATAACAGAAATCAAAGCAACAATCCCAACATTCTTTCTTTCATGCCGAATACCTTTCACAAAGCCGGGGTTTGTCTCCCCCATGAACATAAGTCCGTCCAAATGAGGAATTGGAGCGACTTCGTTCTTCTTCAGAAATCAATTCCCAACAGCACATTGAATTCATCCAATGGCACAACAATCATGTTGAATTTTTTGGACCAATGGCCCAATGTCATCGGGATATCCAACGCCACCCCATAACCAGGTTGCGCCTTTAAGTTCACATCCTTCATCTTCGTCGGACACTTTTCACTTGCAGCCCATATTCTTGAACCATTTTGGAGGCAACAAAAGTTTGTGTGTCTCCAGTATCAACCATTGTCACGACACTCTTGTTTCTGATTATCAGATCCATATACATCCATGAGGAATAAGCATCAGCCAAATCATCCCCCATAGCGTTCATGTATGCAACTTCTTCCTTGGCAGCATTTTCATCATCATTCGCCATAGTCACACAAGCCTAAGTGCTCCGTAGTCGCAACAGATTCACAAATGCAGCAACTTCCTGTCCCTTTCCTTGTTTCTCCTCTTCAGCAAGAAGAGCATTAATCTTTACTTTATTTGGAAAGTTTCATGCCTGATGTCCGGGTCTTTGACATGTCTAGCAAACCTTTTCACCACCCGTTGGCCTATTTGTTTTTTATGAAGAAGCATCCATCTTGCCCTTGCCTTTATCATTTCCATCCTGCTTCTGATTTTCCTTCTTCCAATTCTTAGCTTTCTCCTTTTTCTTTGACTTAGAAGAATAGGCAGGATCAGAAGTTAGACCCGTTGAGCGAAAATCCACCAATGCGTCCGTTGCCGCAATTGCACTAGGCAGGTCTTTATCTTTCTGCCTACGAATTTCATTTTGAGCCCAGCCTTGTATTTCGGAAATGAAATTGTGCAATTTGTCCTCATCTGACATGTTTTGGATGTCTAACAACAAAGATGAAAAATCTTTCATATAGTCTCGAATGGAACCAGTCTGTGTTAACCGCTTCAAGTGATCCCTAGCAACCCAAGATGAGTTGCTAGAAAAGAACTTTTCCCTTAGCGCGTCACGAAGTTTCTCCCAAGTATCAACCTTGGGCCTGCTAGCACTATCATCGTCTGTATTTTTCGTACGCCACCACAACACTACATCTCCTATGAAATAACACACTGCCATGGTTAGTTTGTCCTTCTCCGGGACATGAGCAGTAAAGAAATAATGCTCCAAGTTCCATAAGAAGTTTTCCAGTTCCTTGACGCCTCTCACACCATCGAATGCCTTTGGTTCTGGTCATAATTTTGGAATGTTCTTCACCTTCTTGGGTAATATTTTCAACAGCCCATCAGAGGATCTGATTTCCGTCTTAAGATCCTCATTCTCCTTTTATGAATCTTCGAACTGCCCAACAGTAGTTTCTTGGAAAGCCTACAATTCTACCAGTCGGGTATCAACAGTTTCATGAACGTGTTGAATTTCAGTGTTGACGCCATGGATCTGCGTCAGAATATCAACCAAATCTACTACGTAATCCGTAATTCCCACAAGCGCCTCCAACTTCTGAAGCCTTTCACGAAGTTCTGCATTTCTAGCCATGATAATTTCAAGATCTTGCCGACATTGCTCTAATACCAGTTGTTACATTGTCAATATTTTACGGATTGACACTGCACGACAGTCAGACACCAATGACTCAGCCCTCTGTCTCTTTCCCTTACATTTTTTGCCTAACACTTAGATTATGATAGCAAACAGAAATGAGACAAGGCACGTAATTACAGGAATCACTTCCCAACTTTGTATTTAACTCGTTCCACAAAGAAGAACATAAATCACAGCCTTACAAAAAGGAGTTAATGCAGCCAACACTCTCTGCCTTAACAAATCTGCCTATCAAACCTATATAGACAAAATGTTTTTGGCTCTCAGCCTTATCCTAACTAGCGGTTGACAGCCCAACTGCATAGGTTCAAATTTCAAAAATTCAAATAAGACAACTACCACAGCCCCACTTAGCCTCATTGCTGAAAAACAGGAACTGCCCAAAACTGGTCACTTGCCCAGCATGTGCAGGGCACATGGGCGCAACCTTCAACTTTTGGCGCCAAAGGCCAACTCTGCCATGTCTTCGCGCCAAGCCTTTGTGCAACATGCCCTTGCGCGCATGTCTTCCATTGCAGCTTGTCGAGCTCGCCCATGACACCGCGTTGCCCGCACCCATCTGACTTGTCACGCCCTGCCTTAGCTCGCCTTAGTTTTTCCAGCCTTTGCTAAGCTTGTTGCTTGTTGTTTTTGCCTTGCGATGTCCACGCTAATGTCATGGTCTTGTCATGCCTTGAAACGTTTGCCACATGCCATCGTGTCACAATCCATGCCCATCAACAACTGCCCATGTAAATCCCTCGCCACCCCATGCCATGTTTGATCAATCAAGCCGAGGGGCTAACACTAAGGCTTTGTGTTCTTATAAACTCTTCTAAGTAAGTGTGAGAGTAATTATTTTATAGTTCAGTACTAAAAATTCCAATTTCATTTGACTCCACTTCAAAAGTTTATGACGCTAATGCTCCTAACTATTTCGTGATTTTATCTCCCTTAAATTATTACCCGTGGTACATTAATATAAATAGTTAATGGTATTTAGGTCATCTCAATTAGAGCTTTTAAAATTGTAAACAATTTCCTATTAAGCATAACATGCGGTAGCTCACGTTGTTCACAATCTTTAATTAGTTCGGAGTTACAAATTCAATGCAAGTGCAGAGGTTATACTGCTCCCAGTTTTTCCATTTCGGCTCTTAATTTTTCCCAATTATTTTAATTCGGTTTGAATTTTGTTAAAGAATCAACCATATGCCAAATTGTAACAGATTTATTAAAGAAATTATTATACTTAACAAGTTGAGAAATTTACATTTTGTAATGAACAACTCTATCGTTGGGTATAGATATAAACTTTTTAAATTAATTCCCTTAATACATGAGAAACATTTCGTATAGTGGTTAAGAGGTTAAAAAGTTACTGCACGAGTATGAATCCCCACTATTGCATTTTAGTTATTTTTGTATTAATCCCTTTATCGACTTAAACGGGATATGAATGTCATTTTAACCTGATCTACATTTACCTTCTTTTTCTATCTTAAGAAATGATTCAACGCGGAAAACATTTTCATATTTACTAACTAGATTTTGAATTTTATTTTTGTACATGCTTAATGAAATTTTAATCCAAATTAATACAAGATTTCAATTAAATTAGATTAAGCCAAACTCCTAGCTAACTGTGACGACCCAAAATTCACATGTCGCGATGACGCATATCTCAATACTAGGCAAGCCGACATCCCAAATAAATTACGAAATTCTTAAAGTTTGAAAGCATAATAAATAAAATTTATGAGAAAATCCCACAATTTCTGATACAAAGTACAACGTTCCCGAATTCCGGCGTTACTGAGTACATGAGCATCTTGATGACAACATAGTATGGCTGATAAAAATACTGTCTGGAAATATATAGAACAATACAAGTAACTAAAAGGAAAAAGAGTCAAGGTCTGCGGACGCTAAGGCAACTATCTCAATAGTTTCCAGCAGATAAAACTCTAAAATCTAGTAGCCGCCATGTCCGGGTATACCTGGATCTGCACATGAAGTGCAGGGCATAGTATGAGTACAACCAACCTAATGTACTCAATAAGCAACAAGACTAACCTTTGGGCTGAAAGTAGTGACGAGCTCAACAGGTACAGTTCAATATAGGAAAAACAATACAGAAATGTAGGCATGCTTTCAGGTTTAACAGTTAAACTTGATACAAGTAACAATAGACCAAATCCGAATGAAGTGAGGAAATATGACATTTCTATATCTACATGCCAATGTACATGATATATGTGATGCACTACAATGAGAGACTCACGTACTCACACTCTCCGAGTACTCAATCACTTAGTACTGAGTGGGGCAGATCCAGCCCTCACTATAAATAGCAACTGACAATTAGTCACTCAGTACTATATAAGGGCAATACAACCCAGGGAATATCTATCCCCAAATATAAATGTTTACGGCAAATCTATGCACGGGAAAAATCCATCCCAAAAATGAATATCTATGGCAACTCCATGCCCGGGGAAGATCCATCCCCAAATATAATATCTAGGGAAACTCCATGCCCGAGCAAGATCCATCACCAAATATAAATACCAATTGCGCTCACTGTGAGGGTTGCAGACTCCGGAGGGGCCCTTTCAGCCCAAGCGCTATCACAAGCTAGATTCAGTCATAAATAAATAAAAACATGTTGCGATGTGCAGCCCGATCCCACAAATATCACTCAAAATCAGGCCCTCGGTCTCACTCAGCCATTAATATTTCTAGTGTCTCGGGCTCACAATATCATGAAAATCAGTCTGACATGATGATATGATGCATCAATGAATAGAAAACAGAGACTGAGATATGATATGCAAATGATAGATGTGACTGAGTACATAATTGTAAATTAAACAAGTAATTCAAAAGCAACACAATCTCTCTGTGAGTCCCAAAATAACGGTATAGCCTAAACATAATTTTTAACATGAGTCTCAGCTCAATTTTTCCAACACGTGGAGGACATGTGGAGAGATGACACGACTGTTTGACTACACGACTCCACAGAATCAATTAAGTCTCAATATCAGTGGTGTACGCCCACACACCGGTCACCTAGCATGTGCGTCACCTCCAAAACAATCACATAACACGTAATTCAGGGGTTTAAACTCTCAGAACCACGTTTAAAAGTGTTACTTACCTCAAGCCATGCTATTTATCTATTCCAATAAGTCTTTGCCTCACGAATTAGCCTCCGAACGTCTCGAATCTAGTCATAAATAATTCGATACAATCAGCACAAGGTATATGAATCAATTCCATATGAAATTGCTAAGTTTCATAATATAATCCGAAAAGTCAACTCAAAAGTCAATAGTGGGACGACGTCTCCGATTCCGATAAAAGTTATAAAATATGAATGCTCATTCAACCACGAGATTAACCACACCAAATTTACCAAATTTCGACATCAACTCGACCTTCAAATCCGAAGTTCTTATTTTCAAATCCTAGGCCCAAATTCTCAATTTACACCTAAATTTCATCTAGTCAGAAAACCCAATGATAATTCAATTTATTGAGTAACAATGATCACAAGTGACTTACCTCTAGAATTCGCATGGAATCTCTCTGAAAAATCGCCCCAAACCGTGTTTAAAAGTCCAAAAATGAGAAGAAAATCTCAGACTCTTAGAATATATTCTGTCCAGGGCCTTTCGCACCCTCTACCAGCTTATCCGCATCTGCGGTCTCGCAGATGCGAGACTTCACTTCGCTTTTGCGGCTTCCCTTGCTTCTGCGGACTCGCTTCTGCGGCAATAGCCTACCCTCTCATTTTCCGCTTCTGCGATCGACCCGTCGCAGGTGCGACTCTGCTTCTGCGGTTAGCTGTGCACTTGCGACCACTGTGTTCTCTAGCCCAGTTCTCTTCTGCAACCACATTGTCGCTTTTGCGGTCGCGCACTTGCGACGAATTGCATCGCAGGTGAGATCGCACCAAAACTAGGATATTTCCAGAATTGCTCCAAGCCAAATTTCGATCCGTTAACCATCCGGAATCCACCCGATGCCTCCGGGACCTCAACCAAATATATCAATAAGTTTAAAACATCATATGAACTTAGTCGATGCCTCAAGTTACATTAAACAATACTAAAAGCATGAATCACACCCCAATTCAAGCATAATGAAAATTAACGAATTCCAACTTCTACTTTTGATGTCGAAACCTATCAAATCAAGTCCGATTGACCTCAAATTTTGCACACAAGTCATAAATGACATAAAGGGATTTATTAAAATTTCTGGAATCAGATTTCGACCACGATATCAGTAAAGTTAACTCACGGCCTTCTATTTCCAACTTTCGCCATTTCAAACCAAAATCAACTACGAACTTACAAACAAATATCCCGATACTCTCCTAAATCCAAAATCACCATACGGAGCTATTGGAGATGTCCAAATTCTATCTCGGAGTCGTTTACACATAATTCATTATCCAGTCAATTATTTCAACTTAACCTTTTAATCTTAAAACTACGTGTCCCAACTCATTCTGAAACATCTCCGACAATTCATATAATCACAGTTGAACATCAAATAAACAATAAATAGGGGAACATGGCTGAAATACTCAAAACGACCGATCGAATCGTTATACTAACCTTCTAGCTTTGCCCCTACTTCAATTTAAGTTGATCATGATTAAGACATTCACCTAAGGAATGCCATGCATCAAAGTGGTATCAGACTCTCAACACGCATGTAAAAAACATTAAAATACATAATTACGACCTCATGTCATTAGGATAGCCTCATATCGTAAAGGAGAGTAGCTTTTACAAGTAATGTTTAATCATAAGATTTAGAGTACTCCAATCCCATTTTCTGAGAACGACAAAATTACGACCTACTTATGTGAGTCACCACACTTTAAAAACATCTTGGGAGCAGGGAAAGAGGAGGGCGGGAGGCGGACTAGAATTGAAATTCATGGGTTTAAAATTTGAAATAGTCGAAGTTTTTGGTTTTTAAGTTAATAATTTATATATATTTAATGATTTTTTAAAATAAATATCACTAAAATTAATGGGTGCGGCCAACCTGTAAGTTCTATTCTTCCTCTGCCTCTGGGAGAGATATATTTAGGGCTTGTACCTAATTTAATTTCAAAGATTTAACTCACAAGGTGAAGATTAATGTCCAAAATCATACTATAATACTACGAAAATAATTTATACTCTCAAGTCTCAACTAATTAATTAATATGAGACTCTTACACTCTTCCGCTCAGAACTGGACGAACAGGGAGTGGGTAATATAACATGAGGTTCAAAATTGGATAATCCACATTATGGGATTGTCTCGAGGAAAAAAAAAGGACAAATAGTCATATGTCGAAGGAAGATTAATCTAGCAATGACAAAGGATTATGTGTTGTATTGGTTTCGATTCGAGGTATGTTGGTGAATCAGTTATGACCTACAGAGGTGGAGTTTGTGATTGACTCGAGTGATGGAAATTTCTTCGATACAAGTTGTAATGTGCTTTACGGATAGTGGAATTCATTGTATGATAGAATTGTACTGGTAAGTGTAGAGTGTGCAATGTATGAGTGTGCTTGTTGCTTCAAAGGTGTGGATTACTTTCCTAGTATGTGGATTGCAAACGGGGTCATGTCGTTCTGTTTACTTGGTTAGTGTAATTGAAATTGCGTAGAGTAAATGATGTTCGAGAATGGTTCAGGCGAATTCAAGGTTATATGTTGCGATCGAGGATCTTCAAGGTGTGAGAAGGGCTAAACTGAGATTTACGGTGAAGGTGTCAAGACTTGTGGTGTATTTGCATTATCATGGATTCTATCCATCAGTATTAGGAAAGTGAAGGTAATGAATTTAAATTTGTAGGAAGTCTCTTCAGGGTAAGTATTTCTAATGTGGTGCATTTGGGGATAATTGAGGGAATATTCAGCGGCTTATGAGCCTTAGACGGTATATTTTTATGCTCGGGTGTCGTGCGGTGAGTCGGGATTGAGAATTGCGGTATTATGGCAAGAAGAAGTATTAATTTGAAGGTAAGTCAGAAGGAACTTGGAAAAATAGGACAACTTGGTAGTAGGTCGGATCGGCATGATAAGGGATATGGTTAGTTTTTTGGTTGTTTATAGGGTAATGAATTGTTACAGGTGTTTTTTAGTAATTCTCTTAGAGTTTGGTGGCATGCGTAGCTTGGTTGAGTTAGAAAGATTCCGTCCTGGCGGTTTGGTGTTGTACAAATGTGATTCGAAGTTCTTGATGGTTTCTACCACGGTTAGAAATGTATATTTTTCACTGGCCTGAGGGCCATATGATGTATAGTGATATTCTAAATGGGATCCAAGGAAAGTTCTTGGCTAGTTGGGTACGTAGTTGTTTGTGTCTAGGAAGAGAGCATGAATTTCTCATATTTATCGTAGGATTGCATGGGGTATGCTGTATATTATGTATAGTGGAGAGTGGCATATGTGAGGTCACGGTTCAGTTCTGGAAGGAAGGTCAGAACTGGCAGTTTTAGATGATTAGGTAAAGGATACCACTATTGGATGGCTGGATGAGAGTATACATTCATAAATGGCAATGCGTTTAAGGCAATGTGTTTGAATAAGGGTGCTTCATTGGTGTTACAACGCTCTCTCGTTGGATCGATTGCTGGTATTTAAGGTTTCTTAGTGACACGGAGGAATTATGTGGGTATTCCTCGTGGAACGATAAAGTATTAGGGGCGTGTTATATGTTTGAGTGGTGGAATTGGGATCAGATATAGTAATTGATGCACCTCATGGATTTTGAGACTAAGAGGTTTCATGAACAAATTATTTTTGTAGTTGTGAACTACAAGGATGCGAGCAAAGCTAGTCAAATGTTAGTATATGTCATGATTCAGTCATTATGAACCTTTGGAGAGTTATCTACCTATTGTGGATGACCAGAGTTGATTTGGAATATAATTATTGGTAGGTCAGTATGGGTGTGTGTTCTACACTGAGTCGGAATTGTTGACCCCAAATTACTATTATTGAGGGATGTACCATTTGATTGTCATTTAGCTTATTCGTGTTTTGGAAGTGATCTATGAGTTACCTTTTAGTGTTTCGAGGAGTTGTGATCGTTGGTTATATATGTGCATAGGGTGTAGTTCTATCGGGGCTTTATAGAGAGATTTGAGTAAGGTAAGTAATTGGGTGTTGTAGGATTGAGACGTGTTGGTTATGTTCTTTCTGGTTCGGGTGGTATGGTGTCGTCCGATTTCTCCGTGGTTATGGTAATGTACTTTGAGTAATTGATGTCGAATTTCGCATGATTATTGATTTTGAGCAAGGTGTCTTGGAGTATGTCATGTGGTCCAGCGGTTGGATGGGATCACTCTTTGCAACTCAGTTAGGTAGAGGTATGATCCTTAGTGTCGGATTTGTGTGATATGGTTTCACAATGTGTATCGGGCTTTTAACATGATGTGGTAATGGCAATAGTAATGGCAGGATAGTCCTCCCGTGGTAGTCTTCTATATTTTATGAATTGAGCTCCTGGGATGTTGTTATTGAATGCACGAGTTGCACAAGTTATTGCTTTGGATGGTATTGATGCTGATCGGATGAATGATTGTTGTTTTCTACGTGTTTCTTTCATCATCAACACCATATGAAGGTGTTTAAGCGAGGTTTTGTTTCATAAGAGGTTATTACCGATATTGGGTTGTTATTTTGACGACCCAAAGGGTCATCACCTATGTTATTACCCATTTCGTACTTCCGAGGCCTTGAAAACCTCATTTGTAGTTGCCTCGATTTGCAAGCACAGCCCGGACGCTTAGACGAACAACTTAAATATGAGATTCTGTGAAAAATGCTAAGATTTGATATTAAAATAAATAAATTTGACTTCGGTCAACATTTTGGGTAAACGGACGGGACCCGTGAATTGACGGTCCTGGAGGGTCCGTAGGAAAATATGGGACTTGGGCGTATGCCCGGAATCGAATTCCGAGGTCCCAAGACCGAGAAATGAATTTTTGAGTAAAATTGTTTTATGAAAATATTTAAGGAAATTAAAAATGAAATCTGGTTAGAAAGTAATGGTATCGGGCCCGTGATTTGGTTCCGACACCCGGTACAGGTCTTATATATGGTTTAAGCACTTTCTGTAAAGTTTGGTTGAAATCGGAATTCGTTTGACGTGTTTCAGACTTAAAAATGGAAAATTTGATATTTTATGAAATTTGATAGAATTCACGGATTTTGAGGCCTAATTCGATGTGTATGATGTTGTTTTGGAGATTTGATCGCACGGGCAAGTTCGTAGGATGTTATGTGAGTTAACTGTGAAATTTGGTATCATTCCGAGATGCATAGGTCAGTTCGGCACGTTGTTAGCTGATGCGAGGCTAGAATTCATGGTTTAACATGTTATATGCCTTACATTTTATGTGCGTTAATGATAAAAATACACTTTATATGTGCATAATGGAGTTTATTTCATGTGTAGGTGCAGTGGAGATGGAAACCGAGCTAAATGGATGCAAATACATCAAAAATGCGCTTAAGAGTCGAAAAGGAAACACCCGAGCGTTAGCCGGGCGTTTGGCCCCTAAAGCCAGGCTGTCCCTGGCGTTAGTGGGGTGTTTGGCCCCTAAAGCCAGGCTGACCCTGGCGTTAGGGGGGCGTTTGGGCCCTAATGCCAGGCCTGCCCTGGCTTTTAGGGGGCGTTTGAGCCCAAATACCGGGGTCCCGATGTCCAGTCAATTCCGAGTTTTGAAAGGCTTAAGTGTTTCGCGGTTGGAATAGAAGTCTCCTACACATTTAGAGTTTGTCCTAAACATATAAATAGACCCCAAAACACCACTTGAAGAGGGATTCGAAAGGGAGGAAGCGATTGAAGAGAAGTCAAACATCGATTTGCACAACTTTTATTCATTACTTTGTAGTTTAATTATGCAAGTTATTTCGGATTTGAGTCTTATGAACATGTTTAGCCAATTTATTAATCTAGGGTTTTGGTGGAACCCGTTGGGGGATGAACTTATTGTGTTATTAATATAGTTGTGATTGGTTGATTAATCTCTATTTGTTCAACTACGTTCTTGTTGTAGTTAATTGAATGGCCATCAATTAGTTGTTCCTATTTATTATGTATCTACTTGAGAGAGAGTGCATATTTAGGTAGTTGTTTGAACAACATCACTCCCAGAGTATAGATGAAAGTCATAACCGAGGGTTTAGAGGTTGGATTAGAGATAACGATACCTCGGGTGCAATCTAAAGTGAACTGTAATGCAATCTAGCTAGCGTAACTTGAGAGAGTGCGTCTAGTAAATTATCATAATTACTTGAGAGAGATTTATGGTAGATAGAGTGTTCATGATTGATAGAGACAACTAATCAAACTATAAGAAGTATCCGAGAAGGAAGTTCACCGACGGGGGAAACCATAACCTTAGACCTTTATCATAATTGTTTACAACACATTGTTAGTAATTGTTAGTTATTATTATTGTCAGTAGAATTAGTAAAACATCACCAATTTATATTAAAAAGTCTTGAGAGAATTGATTGAGTAAAAGTTGCGTATTCTAAAGACTTGCTTGATACGTAAATTCCCTGTGGGATCGACTCTGGGCATAATACCCCAGATTATATTTGCAACGCCCGTTTAGTCTTTTATTAGACATAGTTGAGCGTGATCAAATTTTTGTGTCGTTGCTGGGGAATTAACGGTATTATAAGGTGTAGCTGTAATTGTACATATTATTAGGTTTCAAGTTGAATTTTGCATCAAATTATGAGAGTTTGGATGTTGGTAATTCTACTTTTGATCCGCATTATGCATATTATGGAGGAAACCACCCAGGGAAAAATTTTCAAAATATTCCCGAGAGCGAGTTATGTGCACCAACTCAATCTTATGTGTGGAATGTGTGTGATATGTGTGGTGGTCAAGATGGTCACTTTCAGGGTTGTGCTTATATTTCTTATCTTCCCCCAACCCCTTACTTTGATGGTTCTTCTTTTTCTTGTGAAGTTAATATAAACAAAGAACCCAGTGATGATGAACTGAAAAGGCTCGAGGATTTGATGAAGTTCATTTTGGAACAACAGGAGGAGTTACAACTGCGGGTATAAAGGCAAGATGAAACTATTCGCAACTTGGACGCAACTTGGAGGCTCAAACGAGTCAACTAGTTGAAGCTTTTAATGCTCAATATGCCAATATTATGGTTAGTAGCTAGGAGAAGTGTACATCAGAGATGAAAATTGAGGTGTCAATGGAGGTGTCCAAAGTAGAAACCCAGCAC